>VSMD01080920.1:0-200401 GCA_008750895.1 Mirza zaza | reverse complement strand
CTACAGACACACACCACTGTGCCTGGCTAATTTTTATATATTTTTAGTTGTCCAGCTAATTTCTTTCTATTTTTTTAGTAGAGATGGGATCTCGCTCTTGCTCAGGCTGGTGTCGAACTCCTGAGCTCAAAGAATCCACCTGCCTCGGCCTCCCAGAGTGCTAGGATTACAGGCATGAGCCACCATCCCCGGCCTCAACCTCTGCCTTTTAATTGGAATGCTTAATCCATTTATATTTAATGTAATTTGTCATAAGTAGAATTTATGTCTGCCATTTTTCTATTTGTTTTCTATAGGAAAGCAAACAGACTAATTCAGTCTGTTGCTCTCCTTCTTCATTACTGTCCTCTTTTCTATTAGATGGATATTTTCTAGTGTACCATTTAAATTCTCTTGTCATCTCTTTTACTGTATTTGTTTTTGTTATTTTCTTCATGGTTGCTTTAGAGATCATAATTATCTTAATTTGAATAATATAAAAATGCTTTTTCTTTTTTTCTTAAAGATGGGTCTTGCTCTGTCACCCAGGCTAGAGTACAGTGGTGCAACCATAGCTCACTGTAACCTCAAACTTCTGGGCTCAAGCAATCCTTCCACCTTGGCCTCCTCAGTAGCTGAGACCACAGGTGTGTACCACCATGCCTGATTCTTTTTTCCTTTTTTGGGGGGGTAGAGATGGGGTCTCCCTATGTTGCCCAGGCTAATACTTTGTTCTTATATTGATTTTTCTCCTGCCACCCTTTTTGTGCTGTTATTATCATACAAATTATATCTTTTTACATGTGTGTCATCAACACAGATTTATAATTATTGTTTTATATGGTCATCTTTTAAATCAGGTAGAGTTACAAACAAAAAATACATTTATACTGTCTTTTATATTTACCTATATAGTTACCTTTACCAGTACTCTATATTTCTGCATTTGGATTTGAGTTGTCTAGTATTTTTTTTATTTTAGGCCAAAGTACTTCCTTTTGAAGTTCTTGTAGGGCAGATGTGCGAGGAATAAATTCTCTCAGTAATTATTTATCTAGTAATGTTTAAATTTATCCTTCATTTTTGAAGTATAATTTTTCTGATTTAAGAGTCTTGGTTAATAGTCTTTTTCTTTCAGCATTTTGAGTATGTCATCTCACTACTTTCTGGCCTATGTGATTTCTGGTGAGAAACTGGCTGTTAGTCTTATTGAGGGTTACTTTTATGTGACAAGTCATCTCTTTCTTGCTGCTTTCAAGATTGTGTCTTTGTCTTTTAACAGCTTGATTATAATGTGTCTTGGTGTGGATTTCTCTGCATTTATCATTCTTGGAGTTCACTGAACTTCTTAGATATGTAGATTCAAGTCTTTTATCAAACTTTGGAAGTTTTTGGTCATTATTTCTGTAAATATTCTTTCTTCCACTCTCTCTCTTTCCTGTCCTTAGACTCCCAATATGCATATGCTGGTATACTTGATGGTGTCCCACAGATTACTTAGGCTCTGTTTACTTTTCTTCATTTTTTTTTCTTTCTGCTCCTCATACTGGACAATTTCGATTGGCATGTAATCAAATTTGCTGATTTTCTTCTTCTGCCTGCTCAAATCTGCTTTTGCAATACCAGTGAATTTTTCATTTCACTTATAATTCTTTTCAGCTCTAGCATTCCTGTTTGATTCATTTTTATACTTTCTATACCTTTAGTAATATTTTATATTTGCTGAGACATCATTCTTGTGGCTTTATTTAACTCATTGTCTATGGTTTTTGCTAGGTCCTTGAACATATTAGAGAAAACTGGTTCAAATCTTTTATCTACTAGCCCAATGTCTGTGCTTTCTTAGGAAGAGTTTCTAAGGATTGCTTTTTCATATGAATGGGCCATACCAACTTATTTCTTTGCATGCTTCGTAATTATTTTTTGTTGGAAACTGGATATTTAAAATAATAAAACATGGCAAATCATGAAATCAGATCCCCCCCAACCCCTGACCCTTTTATGTCGGATTTGTTTTTGCTGTGCTATTTGTTTGTTTAGTGAATTTTCTGGACTAATTCAGTCTGTATTCTTTGACTTGTGTGGCCACTGAAGTCTCTGTCTATTTCGCTTAGTGGTTAGCTAATGATTAGGCAGATTTTCTTGGATACCTGGAACCAACAATTTTCCCAATCTTTGCCAGAGGGCTGTATGTGCGTTGAGGCATGCCTTCAACACTCACCCTGATAGTTTACAACTGTACCTTAACTTTAACTTCCAACTTGTGCAGAACCTTAAAGGTCAACTAGAGGTGAGAGCTTAGAGCCTTTCAGTTGTTTTCTGTGCACACACACAGCCCTGAGCACGCTCTCAGCCCTACACATGTTCATGTCCTTCTAGATTACATTAGAATACATTAGAGCCTTTCAAATCCCCTGTGGACATCTCATTCCCCTAGCTTTTCCTTTCAAACTTTTTAGTTAATATATTGTTCACCCCCAACTGTTAGCTACCTCCTCAGACAGCCATAAAGTTTATCAATCGTCTCTAATTGTTTTTGACAAACAGCCCTTGGGGGAATAACGTTTTTGCATTGGATGATCATTGAGTCAGATCCAGTAAAGACACTGGTGTAAGTGGGTTCTTCCAAGGAACCACTACACAGGTCGAATTGGGCAGTCTCTGGTACTGAGTCTTTGAGGAAGCTCCAACCCCCTTCTACCCACTCCTCTGGCTTCTAGGTTTCTGGTTTTCACTATGATTGTGAGGTTTTAAAGCCTAGAGGGGACTAGAGAGGATGGGATGATAGAGAAAGTTAAAAATGCCACGAAGCTCACTGTTTTTACTGAGGCGAAGCCATTTTTCTTGAATACGCACTCCCTGCATTGCTGAAAACTTTTGATTGATTTCTGGAGTTCCGAAAAAGCTGATTCAGATTTTTTTTTTTTTAACTTTTTTGTTGCTTTTATAGAGGAAAGAATTTTTGGAATTCATTACTCTGCCATGTTTGTTAAAATTGGCTATAGTTTTCATGGCGAAATTCTCTTTATCAGGTTAGGAGAGTTCTCATCTACTAAATTGTTAAGAAATTTTTTGTCACAAGTTTTTTCCTTTTTTTTCTTCATTTATTGAAGTTATTGCAGTCTTCCCTCCTTTGTTAGCTAATGTGGTTAATTACCTAAATAATGTTTTATGATAATATAAAATGTTTAAAAGTTAAACCATCTTTGTACTCCTGGGATAAACCCTGTGACATATTTTATAATATTAATGAATCCAACTTGGTAATATTTTACTTAGGATTTCTATTCATAAATGAGATTGGCCTAAAATACATAATAGTACTAAAAGAAAAATAATCATTACTGGAGATCTGAACTCAAAGAACACTGTATCCACAGCATTGTCTCTGTATGTAGGAGCTGGCTGTGAGTTTGAGTTGGCTTCCATTGGAGAATAGGTATATTATCCGTTTGAGGTTACATGTAGTGAATCAGTTAGGATTACGATTAGGAGAGTTTCAGAGGAAAAAAAAAAGGACAGATATTTATTTGATAGACAACTAAGAGTCTCTGTCAGTCTAGGAATGGTTTGATCATGTAAGAGGGAGCATCTTTGTAAACAGATGTATAAGAAAAATGTGAATGTGTGTGTATGTGAGGACATGTGCTTGGCAGTCAAGCAGAATGAGGAGGACAGCTACCAACTTATAAGGTTATCCTCTTTCTCTGAAAACAGTGTCACAATAGGATTCTCTCACATATATTAAAAATTAATTGTAAATGTTCAATTTCTTGATCTGGATGTCAATTATAGAGGTACGATCGCTTATGAAAATTTGTCATGCCCTCATCAGTACATATGTAATATTTGGATAAAGCATGACCATGATGAAAGGCAGACTCTGAGAAAATACTGGCTCTTAAGGTTTTGTTCCAAATCCTTCTCTAGTTGTCTCCATTTGAGCCACAACACTTTGAACCCATTTTCTCTCCCCTTTATGTATAAATACATATAAATATTTAATTTATAAATATATTTTTAAACAACATCATATTTGAGGCCCATAGATATATATCTAAGGCCTCAGTATTGCATTACATTAATTGTTCTATACCTAAAATAACTTTACAAAATAAAATCAAGTTAATATCCAGGATGTTTCAATGAGATATTTCAAATTTTGTGATTTACAAACTCCCCTCCTCATCCTGCAGAAAGTTTGCAAAGAACCACTTCTATTAATACCTGTAACATCCATGAAGTTTTCTATTTATCAGCGGATCAATCTTTCAAAACACAAATCTGGCCATGAACCCAACCTGCTGGAAGCCCATCAAGAGCTTTCCAATGTTCTTAGGATAAAACTC
This sequence comes from Mirza zaza, assembly GCA_008750895.1. Lineage (NCBI taxonomy): Eukaryota > Metazoa > Chordata > Mammalia > Primates > Cheirogaleidae > Mirza > Mirza zaza. The sequence continues at coordinate 196,073 of VSMD01080920.1, read as the reverse complement.
CCAAGCCCCTGCATGGTGTGATTCCTACTACTCCATCAGTCTCATCTCATGCCATGCTTTCTCTGGCTTTCCAAGGCCCATTCCCAGACTGGTCTTCTCTAAGTCTAAAACTCATAAGTGTTAGGCTTCCTCCTTTTCCTGAATAAGGGAATTCAGTTTTATGTCTTTGGCGCTGAACAAGGCAGGAGGAGGTGGAAGGTGGGAGTTAGGGCAGTGTCTCTGTAATTGCTGGTTTGGGGAGCTGTCTGATGCTACTAGTAATTATCTTCAACTCTACCTATTCAAGAGAATAAGGCTGCTTGTCCTCCAGCCTCACCTGTTCAGAGCCCTTGCAAAAGATCGGAGGGGAATTTCTGGCCCTTCTCAGAGAGACTTGCCTTCACAGTTTTTTCTTAGAAAAAACACACCTCACTTTACCACAGATATATAAAAAGTTCTTTCTGAATTGTTCAATAGATCTCAAAAGAACAAGGAACTTGAGAAGCAACAAAGGTTACAGAAATTTGCATAATGAAGCATAGAGTCAAAGCCAGGAAAAAAATTGGAGCTAATTCACCTTAATGGAGGACCCTAAAAATATCCCCATTAAATCTTATTACCTACATGCTAACGTTTAACTTTTCTCTTCATTCTTCAAGTTTCTCCAAAACCTTTCAGTGAAATTCTTCCTCACCATTTTGTGTGTGTGTGTGTGTGTGTGTGTGTATCTTGCATACAACCAGCTAACACAAGAGTCACAGTTTCTGTCCTTTTAGTCCTTTCTCATCTTTTATAAATGCAGATGCCTCAGCTTTGGCCCAATGTTAATTGAAATTCTTCTTTGTTCAATCGAAGGTGGTTTTGGAGTAGGGAAAGGCCAACACCAGTCTAAAGGATTAGGAAGAAGATGGGTCCACTCCATCCTAGTTGAGTCTCCCTGCTGGTTTTCCAAAGAAATAAGCAGACCTCAGACATACTGGAAAAAGAGATTTCTCTCATTGGTATGACTCTGACTCTTTTGAAATTATAACCCCAGAATTATTTTATGCCAAAGAACACTCACTACACTGAGAATCAGTTTACTTTTCAAGAGCCACCACCCAAGATGGCTGTCTATTTGTCACGTAGAAATGAGGCAACAACTTTATTTATATACCTTTTTATGCACACCTTCCCAGTAACCAGGTTGTTTTGTCTTTCCAGGCATCCTGCATCTGCCTCCTTCCTCTTCCTTGAACACTCTTCCATGCATACCCCCCCTGACCTAACTAACACCTCTCCTTTTTCAGTCTTTGATTCAAAAGGAAGCTCTCTCTGACCCTCAAAACTAGATCCAGTCTTCCTGACTTACGTTCTCTCAATAGTTCTTCTATCTTAGCAGTTGTCCTATTTGACACAGGCAGCAGTTGTCATTGTTGAAATTAAACTACCAATTTTCCCTATGGCTATCTTTCAGACTAGAATGAAGCATGCAGGAAGGCAAGCACTGTGCCTGTCTTTCCCAGTGTTAAATCTAGAAAGATGTTTGACTCATAGCAGCCGCTCAGTGAATATATCTGACCAGTTGCCTGAAGAGTCTGAACTTGGTTGGTTGGGAGCTAACATCAAAGAGCTTTCTCTTCCCATCCACTTGAGGACTATGTCAAACCTGCCTTTCATCACTTGAGAATGTTTGGGTAAATCCTTCAGTTTCATTTCTACCACTTCCAGTAATTTAACAGTACAGCTCAATGTAAAACTCCCTTCTACCTCTTCCTGTCACTTCAGCCCAAGCTTGTCTCATGACCTAAAAATCCGTAATAGGGAAGAGGGTGTGGTCTGATCTTTCCCCTCCTATTTCACCTTATCTATTTCCAGCTTCTCAACGAGACAAGGCAGGGAGGAGAGGGCCATGCTGTTTCTTAGTTACCTGGCTGCTTCCAGTTGTCACTGGTTTTTGTAGAGCACAGGTGCAGCCACTTGAGGGGCCTCTGCAAGGTTGGTGGGTGGGGGGAGCTCTCCACTGAAATGTGTGCTGATGTGGGAGATCTCTGTCTTGGCCTCTTCCGGCCCTGTCTTGCTCAGCTCCCACCGATGATGTATCACAAAGCCTCTTGCTGCTGGGGTCTGCTTACCTGGTGGCCCTGGTGGCAAGACTACCGAAGCCTGGCTATCATCTGCAGCATCCGCTGTGGGAACTCCTACATCCTCAACATGCCAAACAGTGGCTGTGCAGGCAGCTTCCCATCTTGCTCCATTGCTATGTTTCTACCTTAAGAAAATCAACAGATCCACTGCTGTGCTAGGAAACGAGACATTATTCTTCCCTTCTTTTGCATACCTTGAACCTCTCAAGTGGTGCTCTTGGAGGCCACTATCATTTGGCATTATGGAAGAGGACCTCGCCCTGGGCAGGGGAGAGGAAATCCACAGGTCTCTCCCAACTCCAACAGTTTTGATCCTGATGATTCCCTTTCTCTCCTCTCTCCCTAGTCCTCTTTTTATCTCCAGTGAGGGTGAAGAATGCTGGGGGAGCAAGCCAGTTCAGTCACCCCCTATCCAGCCCTTGAGGTGGTGCTGTCCCCAATTTATTTGCAGCTTCCTTTAAAATGTGAAGTCTTTTTGTCCTAGCTCCAAATATGAGACATCAGGAAAAGTCCCTTTGGGAATTCTATTACAAATATCTATTGAGGGAACCAACCAATGTGTTTGCCGTGTTGTCTGCTCCTTAAGGATCCTCTGCCCAAGCTGGGTTCCAGGACACAAAGGTCACTGGGCTGGGGGGCACTTGTCCAGGGGACTGTATTTCCTGTTTCACTACAGGAGGAAGAAATAAACCAAGGCACTGCCTATCAGGGGATGTTCAGACCTTCATGACAGATGGAACATCAGAGGCAGACTGAGCATGGTGAGACCAGGGTGGAAAGCCGGAGTGATGCAAGAAACATAGCAGCAGAATGGAGCGGGACAGTGGAACAGAAAAATGAGAGATGGGAAGATGATAGGAATAGAAAATGACGGCAACAGAAATTTGGAGGGGGAGAAGATGGTGGGAGAGAAAGGAGGAAAGACTGATAGCCTGGGGCTGGGGGAGGGGACTGGGACAAAAGACGGGGTTCTAGCTTGCCCCACTGGAGCACAGAGCTGGGAAGAGCAGCTGGTGAAAGAGAATAGGGCTTGTGGTTACCATTTGCCAGCTGGTGCAGGTGGCTCTGGGCTAAATCTGTCCTCTCTCCACCATACAGTCTTCTGAGGAGGTTAGAGATGGGGGAGGAGGAGGGCAGGGGGTGCGGCGGGGAGAGAGAACACCTCCATAGGTGCAGGGAATGTCACGTTAACAAATGCACTTGAACAGAGCTCAAGGGCACTGTGTAGGAGGCTGATCTTTTTATTCCTGAATAAGAAATGACAATGGGAGATGGAACATTTCTAAGGCTGCTTTGGTAACACTAACAGTTGTGTAAAATTATCATGACCAAGGAAGCTATTTAAAGTCCAAATCTCCAATGCAGAATTTTGGAAAGACTTCTACTCCCAACACCCCAGCCCCATTCCTTAAAGGAGGTCATTCAGGTAAAGAGCTCGGCACAGAGCCTGGCACCTGGATGGGCTCAGTCAGTGTTAGTTCTCATTAAGCAGCTGCCAGCATGGGGCCCCAACACCTAACATGGGTAGGCACTTGGTACTTTGTGAACCAACAAACTCATTGATCTGAGGGTCCAGGTCTAACGTATGTGTATTTCTACCTTGTCCCACCACCAGGACCCAATCCAAGCCATTTGTTTGTACAAAGCCAGATATGAGGGCTGCATTCTTTTAGTTCACAGGAGCCTCTGGCCTTGCTAACTTTCCATATGTAACCTTGTGCTGGCTGTTGGGACAAGCTTGTCCCTGGGGACAGAGCTGGAGCACCTGGGGATCATGAGGCCCTGGGAGGGACCACCAGAAATTTTAACCTGAGAAGGGAAGGTGTGTGGTAGCCAGGAACGGAGCAGGAAAGTAAGTGAAAGAGAGAACCCAGTCCCATGGACAGAGCTAGAACCATGGAGCTAAAGGTCAGAATGGCAAGGAAGCTTAGACACATCTCGTGCTTTGCTGCTCAAAAAGTGGTCCATGGACAGCAGCGTTGGCGTCTCCTAGGATCTTGTTGGAAATGCGGAATCTTGGTCTGCATTTTAACAGGATCCCCAGGTGACGTGCTGGCCAATTACAGTTTGAAAAGCAATGAGCTAATGCAAAGCTTTACTTAAACTTGCTGTAGCAGTGACGCCAGCAGAGGGCGCTGCTGCAGAGCTTGCCGGAACCAGCTGCAGGCCAGTGAGAAGCAACTTGTCCTGAGACTTCAGTTCACCTTGAGGTTGCTCATGACTAGAACTTTGGCCAAATGCTGGAGTATCCTCTTTGCACAAAGACAAGTGTGAACCTACAAACCCACTAAGTTTAGATGTATAGAAACACCTGCAGGGCTGGGGAACAAATGAGAACCAGTCTTGGTACTTGCCCTGTAATTTCCAGAAAAAGTTGTCCTGGCATAAGATGTTAGGTGTCCTTTAGGCAAATCTAGCTTCATGGCCTTGTGACCTGTGTGGTCACACAGGGCCCCATGTTCAGAAGGGCACTGTAATTGGGTTAGCGCTTCAGACCAATATCCTTCTTCAGTGTTTCATGGTTCTCCCTGTAGAGGTCTTTTACCTGTTTAGTTAAATATATTCCTAGGTACTTTATTTTACTTGTTGCTATTTTGAAGGGAATTGAGTCTTTGATTTGGTTCTCACGTGTACCGTTGTTGGCGTATATGAATGCCTCTGATTTCTGTGTATTGATTTTGTATCCTGAGACTTTACCAAATTCATTTATCAATTCAAGGAGTCTCTTGGTTGAATCCTTGGGGTTTTCTAGGTATAATATCATGTCATCAGCAAAGAGTGAGAGTTTGATCTCTTCTGCTCCCATTTGGACACTCTTAATTCCGCTCTCTTGTCTGATTGCTGTAGCAAGGACTTCCAGCACTATGTTGAATAGAAGTGGAGATAGTGGGCAGCCTTGTCTTATTCCAGTTCTAAGTGGGAATGCTTTCAATTTTCCCCCATTCAGTATAATATTGGCTGTGGGTTTGTCATATATGGCTTGTACCATTTTTAGGTAAGCCCCGTCTATGCCTATTTTGTTGAGCGTTCTTATCATAAAAGGGTGTTGAATTTTATCAAATGCTTTTTCTGCGTCTATTGAGAGGATCATATGGTCTTTGTTTTTGCTTCTGTTTATATGGTGAATTACATTTATAGATTCGCATATGTTGAACCATCCCTGCGTCCCTAGGATGAAGCCCACTTGCTTGTGATGGATTATTTATTTTCTTGACAAGCACCTGGATTCATCGGCTAGGATTTTGTTAAGAATTTTTGCATCTATATTCATAAGGGATATTGGTCTGTAGTTTTCTTTTTTTTGTTGCATCCTTTCCTGCTTTTGGTATCAGGGTTATGTTCGATTCATAAAATGTGTTGGGGAGTGGAAATTCTTAATAATTTATCTTTCAGTTTGTGTTTTTTAAAAATGTATTATTATTGTTATTATTTTAAGAGACAGAGTCTTGCTATGTTGCCCAGGCTGGAGCGCAGTAGCTACTCACATGACTGATCATAGCTCACTGCAGCCTCAAACTCCTGGGCCTCAGTCTCTTGAGTAGCTGGGACTACAGGCACATGCCACTGTGGCCGGCTTCAAATTGTGTTTGTTAAATGAAGTGACAATGGAGTGTGCATGTGAGGAGATCTGTGCAACATGCATCCCACCACCATTCCGTGTTGTCTCACTCACATACGGCACTGCCGGGGACACGGCATTCCAGTGGACCCACCACAATGTGTGCGGTCAGGTCAGTGAGACTCAAAGCCAGGGCGAAGTCATTGTGTTATGGCTTCCATAGAGGGTTGGGAGAATGTGTGAGCATCAAGAAATAAAATAAGAACAGTTAAGGTAGGTTTTTGTAGCATTTTTCACTATTCTGGTAAGAACAAAATACATATGCATGCGTGACCTACAAAATATGAATTGAGTAATTTCAGTGATTCCACGTATGAATTAAATGTTCTTATTTTTGCCTTTAAAACTGACATTGCAAAATATGGACAGTAAAATTCATAATTTAAAATGTTCATTTGCCTTTACTTAGAACAGCATTAACTAGCAAATAAAAAGTATCATCTCAAGTGGAGAAAGAGACTGCAGAAGAAAGGAAAACATTTAATATTTTAGTACTTATAATGGCACTTTTTTCCTGCCTCTTGGACAAAGAAGCCCACGTTTTCATTTTGCGCTGAGCCTCACAAATTATGTATCTGTCCGGGCCTTGAGGGATGGAAGAGGCTGGGAACACTCGATGCCTGTGACCTTGGCCCTCCGAGGAGGTGGGATTTGCCTCAGGTTTCCAGATAACCTAAACTAACCAAAATGTGATGTCTGGAGAGAGATGGAGGTTCATTAGCAGCTGAGGAATGTGCCTATTTTTGATGTAAAGTGGCATTTGTTTCCTTCTTACTGTTTCTCCCAGAAATAGTGTGTGTGTCCCCAAGAGAAGCTCCTCTTCCACTGAGAAAAGCAAGAGGAAGGAGAGATGTGCTGCTTACAGAACGGAGGCCCAGAAAGTCCTAATGGAGGATGCAGGCTGCTCGGAGAGAAGGTTGGGACGGGACTGCAGGCTGGGCTGGGGGTATGGGTTGTAGAGAGCCCAGGCTGTCTTGTGGTAACAGACAAAACCCAGGCCTTTTGTTTTTATCACGCATGTGCAATGCAGAGCAGGCGGCTGCCTTCTAAACAATGGCCCAGGCCGGGCTCCTTGCATCATGGGGCTCCACTTGTCAGAGTCCCTCACTCCTGCCATCAATTCTACCACACTCTATTGGCCAGATCCAGTCGCATGGTCCCAGCTAGATGCAGGGGGAGCTGGGAAAAGGGGTTGTTCTACTGACCCAGAGGGAAATATATTTAGTAATTTGATGGGTGTTAATAAGTCAAGGGTAACTGGAGGTCACCTGCTCTGGTCTGCACTGGTTTTGTGCAGGTCTGGGCTCCCATTGCCATCTGGCAGGGGGTCATTTAGCTATTTGTGACCTCCAGGCCATCTGGTGTCCTTGAGCAGCTGTGCCAGCAGATCAAGAAACTAAAGAAAAACAGTTAGAAAGAAAGAAAAGAGAAGGAAAAAAAACTTAAAGTTTTCTATGTGCTTTGACGGGGTGTCCAGGTGACAGGAACACAAAGCAAAATTCCCAGGTGTCCTATCACTGGTGGGCCTGGAGGCTCCTACCTGCATATAAGGGAAGACACTGGTGAAAACATTGTGTCCGCTTAATGGTTTTGTTGGATTCCATGACACAAGTAGGACCCGAAGAGTTGCCCATGCTTCAAAGTGGTGAAAGAGGAGAGAGAACTCAGCTCCCAGTGGCAGGCTGGGGGAGGACCCTTTCTTTGTGGTCAAGCCACATACTCAGTTCTGGCCTACGACCCCAGGCTTTGTGTCTCCATGTTCCAGTTTGTCCAGGCTGATGGACTAGGCACTGTCTGACAGATGTGGGACAACTTCAGGAATCCGCTTTGAAAACAATATCAAATGTTTATTTAAACAAATAAGAAAACATTTGCATAGTGTGCTTACATTTTTCCGCTGGTAAGAATGTAAACATATCTATATAGGTGTATTGTAAAACACCGAGGGGATATAAAATTAAATAATAGTCATAGTTTTTTAAAAGTTAATTTGAAAAATCCTCGTTGATGCTTCAACAACACACTGTCCCCCAACCCACAAAGTCAGAGTTTCTGTCGGTGAAGCCTGTGGTTGCTGACGAAGATAAGATCCCTTGTCTTTGCATTATCACTCTTGAGTCAGGAGAGCTTATCTCAGGTAAGTAGGAGGCCAAGGATGGTGGGCACCATGACCACTAGCCAACTTGCAATCCAATCTACTCCAGAGGATCGGGCTGAAAGAACAAGAAAACCCAAAACGTTTAGGTGTTTTGATTAATGTGTTGAGAAGGGGCAGGAATACTGGACATTGCCAAGGGAGCTCGTGGAAAAGGGGCATAAGTTTCCTCCCTGAATCCAATCCTGGTGTGCCTGTGATATCCTCGTTCTTGCAAGAGCTCAATCTTCCCAGGCATAAAGTATTAAGAGTGCAGAAATTCCCTATATTACTGCTTTAGCTGAGTCCTGTGCTTGAAGGTTACCTTGGCCTATCCATGGGAGAGAATCACTCCTCTACCCTGGACATCAATGTAGTAGGGCAGAGCTTCAGGTGTGGACCAATGACCACATAATGCTATACACAGGTGACTTTAGGGAGGGAAGGACCAGTTCCCTTCCATGTTTCTCCACCCCAGTAGCCATCTGCACCAACCAGGAGGAAAATGGGAAGGGAAAGGGAAATAGAAAGGGAAAGAAAAGAAATGGGAGGGAAGGAAAACAGAGCATCCCCTAGATGCTGGGGTGGGACAGGGTGGGAAAAAATCAAAAGGAAAAGGAAATGAGTGATACAATAGGGAAGGGAAAGGGTGCTTTCTAGGATAATTTGGGTGGCTAAAAAGTGACAAGATGGATTTAGCCCTTCCCCCAAATGGATGTATTATTGCCTTTATCCTCTCTGCAGATGAGCAGTCACCCTCGTTTTATAAGGGCCAGGAATTGTGCCTCTTCCTTTTTCTGGATCTCTGGATATGGTATTGTTATGAAGGTGATACTGAAATTGCCAAGCCAAACTGTGGTCAGGTGGTCAGACACCAAACTGTCACACTGGGCCTGTGGTGGCAGAGGAGCAGGGCACATGAGGAGAGGCTAGAAGAGACATGGCCAGTTAGTTGGGAAGAACAAGGAAGAGGCTGCAGCTCCATAGTCCACGGGTGAGAGCAGAGGCAAACATCATGAGACAAGTGAAATATCATGAGGTAAGAACTGTCGTTTTGCCCTTCATTTAGGAGGAACAAGACTTGGAGAAGCTAAGTAACTTGTTAGCTACAATTGCAAGTGACAATCCCAGGACTGATTCCTGGTGTGACTGCCTCTAAGATCAATGACTTGTCCTACGCTAGCACCAGTGTAGGCTGGTCTAGAGCCAGGCATGATGCTCCAGCGAGTGGATCTTCCCAGTGGATCCTCCCACAGAGAACTCTGTGTTTCCAACTTCACCAAGGAGCACATGCCCGTGGAGGAGAGTCTCTCCCCAAGGCCAAGGCCCTCACTGCTGCTCACGGGCCTCCCTCATGCCCATCTCTTTGGTCCTTCTTTCCTTGGCTCACTTAGGCTGTGGACCGGAAACCCTCTAGGCACTTGCCCCTTTTCTTCTTGCTCACCACGATGTCTCAGACTGTCCTACAATTATCCCGGCCTCAGAATTTAGGGCTATGCTTTTTTGGAGTAGGGGAGGAGGAGGGAGTATCAGAGATCCTCTGCCCTTTGGCAGAGCTGGCGTTGGAACTCCAGTCTCTCGCTCTCCCGGGCACCTCGGAAATACTCCACCAACATTCTGTGCTGGGAAGCTGAGGAGGACGCCCACACCTTTCTTAATTCAAAAGAAAGCTAGTTACCCTGTGCCCACTCCAGGTCCCTAAAGGGATGTTTCTTACCCAGGGTGCAAGGTGGAGTGAAATAGACTGTGTCATTCTTGCTGCTCACAGGATTGCTGAGTTTGCAGGTGTAAAACTTGGAGTACTTTTGGGGCTCAGGCACCCTCAGTTGAAGCACGCTGCTCTGGTACGCCTCTGGGAGGGGCCCCGAGTCCGCATACCAGGTGTGGTTTACCGACTCGTCAGGTATCACACATGACAGTTTCAGGTAACAGGTGTTGTTCGTTTCCTCTGTCTTCTCGATGTTTATGGCAGGTTTGGGTACAGGGTCTGAAAATGAGAAGGATGTTATGAGATGAGACCATGAGGCATTTGTGCTGTGAGGGTTTAGCCAACAAAGAAGGAAGGGAACCAGGGCAGGGTCCCTGAGCGCAGCAGGAGGCGAGTCATGGAGAAGAGGCCCCTGCAGAGGGAGCCAGAGAGCAGCTTTGAGTCCCGGAGGCTTCAGGCTGCAAGCGCGGCTCCTCGGAGGTGAAGCTAAGCTGGATCCAGCAGGGGGCGCCAGGGTCCACTACAAGCACTGGGAGCAAAATGGGGTTATGGCCATCTGTGAGCCAGAAAGAACAGCCCAGTGTTACCAGAGTGGTTGGCTGGGGACAGAGTTAGTATCCCAGCTGCCTGAGATGCTCAGGCCCCTTCTCTAGCAATGATCCACAGCTGGCACCTTGGCCGGTCTGTCCCTCAAGAATTCTCAGGCTTAGATTCAGCAAGAGTCCTGAGGTAAGAGGTGCTGGCCCGTGCATGGCAAAACCCTTTGCACACCCGGGGGAGGCGCCATCCTCCTGAACTCTGGCAGAGCTGTAGAGAAGAACCTCGTGTAACCCCAGGACACGTCAGAGGTGAAGAACAGCACTGGCCTGTTAACTTTGGTATTTGTGTCTAGCACGGTGCCTGCCGTATTGCGGCATTCTATCAGTATCTGATAAAAGGATGAATGAATGAAGTCGTTATGAGGTAGAAAGGACAAAACACCAGCTTTGGAGTGAGACCAGCCTGGGTCCTGGACTTGGCTCTGGTGGAATGACATTAGGCAACGAACTTAGCCCCCCTGTGTTCATCTGTAAAATGACTCTGCCTCACAGCACATTGTTGGTAAGAGAAATGACACTTGCCACGGAGAAGTGCTTTCTGCACAAGAGCGTAAATATCACATCCATGCTAGAGGTCACATCACCATCATTGCCCCTGTCCTGCTGCCACATGGCACGAGAGGTAACCCCAGCATCTTCTTTGGCTAGGGCTGGTTTACCTGAAATCCTCTGGAATCTTTTCATTCTGGTCAAGGGTAAAACACCTGCAGAATCAGTGCAGCTCAGACCCCACAGGATTAAAATGTGGCACAGAATCTAGCAGATCAGAGCTTGCCTCTGGGTTGTACATGTGGAGAGGCTACAGAAACTCTACTAATTCTGGCCTCCAGAATTCTAGTTGTATCTCCTCCATGAACCCCACTCAGATTGCTGCACTTCCCCTGTATGCTTTAACTGAGCAACTTTTATACTGGTTTTCATCATTTCCTATGTTCTAGCCTTATGTCTTACACTCCTTCCGCACTTCCTACGATGATCAGCACAGCACCGGGCACATTGTGGATGGCATTTATTGAGCCAGGTTGCATGGTCTGGCTCTTTGAGCTGTCAGAAATGCTTGGGCGGGACTGAAGGACCATTTCTGTGTTCATCATACCCTGAGAATCTGACCCTCAGGCAGGGTGTGCTAAAAGCTAAGCTAGCTTGTGGATTTTTAGATATTTGGAAATTTTGCAAACTTTTTGTGAAACCATTAGTATATTGGAATCAACGGTGGTAGGAGTATTTAAACCACAGAAATTATAAAGTTGGTAAGTGAGATAAATTAGGGATTTTTTTTTCTTTTCTCTTCTTCTTTTATTTTCCCCTCCACTCGATCTTAGAGAGCTGGTTAACTAGAACACCACTGTAAAAGACTTTGAATCTTTCCTGTTCCCCAGGACCCCCTGAATTTTCATGCCATGTAACATGGAGAAGGTGAGTATAGAGACTCTGTACTCTTAGATCAGGGACTGTCTGGCACATGGGACCTGAATATAACATTCTTCATTTGCACCATTTTAGCATTTTAGAAATGTTTTCATTTTCATTATCTGCTTTAGTCTTCATAATATCCTAAAAGGTAGATATAATTATCCTCATAATATGATGAGGAACCCAAGGCTCTGAAGCAAACCTCTCTTGGATATCTACCTGGCCCCTCTTCATCAATAATTGTCTACCCGGACCCCTGCAGCCTCCCTAGGAACCATTTTTTTCTGCTTTATAACCTGACATTTTAGCCATAAGTGTTTAGACCAGGTACAAATACCTGAACCAAGCTGGGCCAATCAGTTTGTCTCTCTTTAAATTTCCCTGAGAATTGAAACTCGGAGGAATGAAAGTCGAAGCTTTGAGAGATAAGTCATATAAATGGCAGGGACCTATAGGCACAGTCCATAGGTAGAGTCCCGAGGCTGAGGATTCCAGACTGGCCCTGGTTTTTAATCTTCCTCCCCTTCAGCTTTCCTGGGCTCTTTTTAACTCCTTAAATTTCTTTAAATAGCCCTAATTTCTTTAGTAAAGGCACATTGAATTACTTTCTGTTACTTGCGGTCAAAAGAATCTTAGCTGATACGGCACAGAGATGTTAAGATCTTTCTCCAAAGTCACACAGCTAGTGAGTGACTAACCAGAGTTTTGAACCCAGGTCTGCCTGACTCCAAGTATAATGCCCTAGTCCTTATTCCATATATACTAGTTAGCTTGGAGATATGAGTGAAAGTTTTTATCCCACTCATTCTGAAGGGTAAAAAACCCTCCAATAGCTCCTGCCCCATCCTTTGTGTCTTCTCTTTTTCCTTATGTCTGATAAAGTCTAAGTTCAGAGATATAATTCAGATGATCTCGGAACTGATTTAGGTTAATCACAGGACAGAATGAAGGAAATAGAGAGGAAATCAGCTCTATTTTCTATTCTTCAAATTTTAGACTCACTAACTTCAGAAGAAATTTTAAATGTCCTAAGATTATCAATTATCAATTTTGTCCCAGATCTGCTGCTTAGGCTCGCTTCCAAGTAGAACTAGCTCCAGGAAAAGTGAAGTAAGCCTGTCCTGAAGTTTTTCTCTCCTTCTCCCAGAAAGCCACCCCTTGCCACCCAGGAAGCCTCTCAGGGGTCCACCCAAGGCGCCTGGAGTGGAGACTTGCCCTCTGGCTCCCCTAACTCACCAAACACATTCAGTAGGATCTTCCACTCTTGCTCCTTCCCAGTAGCATTTGACACCCTCATGAGGTAGGTGCTGCTGTCCTCTTTCTGGACGTTATAAATGTTCAGGGCACCACTTTCAGTATCAAGCATGACCCTGCCTTTAAATCTAGTATCAAAGTACTTAGATTTGCCGGAATCCCATTCTACAATCTTCTGGTAGATGGTGTAAAACCAGGTTAGCTGCTTGTAGTTATCAGGCAGGCTCTTGGGGATTTGCAGACTCACATTGCGGCCGGACATCACGATCTCCTCACGTGTCGAATGACCTGCCAATGAGAGTCAGAGGGAAACCCACCTTAGAGAAGGACGGCCACAGAAAGGCCCCGGGTCTAGCCTGGGCTGGTGGAACAGGCAGGAAAGAAGGGATTTCTGCTTGGGAGCAGTGAGTGTGGTCTTCATCAGAGGCCCTGGTCTCCTAGTCAAGAGTTCAAGGCAAGTTGGAGCTTGAGAAGTACGCATGGCAGAGGGGAGTGTTGTTTATAATCCATCTAGTGCTGCTCCTGGATAATAAGAAAAGGATACTGAGGCTAGCCCTGGCTCTCTCCGTTACTCTCAGACCAGTGGATTTTCACATAAAATGATAACCGGTCATGTTCACTCTGATCTTGTGTTTCCTATCTGTTCAATTTAGTTCAGTAAGCCCTGTGTTAGTCCCTAGAGACATAAACCTGACATGATTGTCTTCTAAAAGATTTAGCACACCAATGTGGGAGAACAGGTGCACAAACAAATAGTCTTAATATAATCAATCTCTTGGTTACTATAATAAAGACAGGCACACGGTACTATGGGAACAAAGTACAGTGTGTTTTGGGAATGGACCCCTATCCAGCGTGTGGGAGTAGGAAATACCAAGAAAATCTCTTTGGTGTAGACGATCACTAACATGATTTGGAGGATGAGTAAAAGCTAATATTTGTTGAGAACCATCTGTCAGGCACTATTTGAAGCACTTGGGATACATAGATGAACTGAGCAGCAAAGATCCCTGCCTTAATAGACCTTACATTAGAGTGAGTAAAAAGCCAGTAGGCAATAAATACAATAACTAAACAGGTTATACAGTATATAAGGAGGTGATAATTGCTATGACAAAGGGGAAAACCTAGAATAGGGTTAGGGGAGTCATGAGTACTGAGGGAGGGAGAGGGTAGACTTCATTGATAAGGTGGTAAGTAGGTCACACCTGAGCAAAGACTTGAAGGCAGAGAGAGAGATATAGCCAAGATATCTGGGGCGAGAGAGACCCAGGCAGGGTGAAGAGCTACAGCAAAGGCCCTGTTGGTGGGGACCTGCCTGCCATATATAACAACAGCAAGGAGGCCAGCATGGATAATGTGGATTGAGAAAGGGGAATAGGTGTTGAGAGACACAGTCAGAGAGAGAGTGGGGTTGGGGAGAGTGGATAGAAATATTTTAGCTTCCTTGATAGTGTTTTATTCTATCAAAAATTCCTCCCTGTAAAAATGGCTCATGTCCCATGTAATACATTTCCAATGTATTTAGAAGCAAGTTATTAGAAGGTAAGACAGTAGAAACCATTTGTCTAAACTGTCATTTGACAAAGTTTGGATCAGAGGCAGATTTCCTGTGGAAGTGACGAAGAGGAAGCTTCGAGGCCCCTTGTATGGCCCTGGAGGGGCCTTAGCAGCGTATTCCTATGCTGATATGTTTTTTAACACATTATGTGTCTTTAAACACAAATAATTAGACCATTGCCTCTGGCCACTCCAACATTCCCTTCATCACACGCTTCTACTTGTGTTGGGTGGTGTCTCAGTCGTGGGCATTTTGCAATCTGGCTTAGGGGAACTAGAACTGGGAAATATTTAGTTGGGCTTAGTGAAATGTATATATATGTACATTTCACAGACTCTTGTGTGTGAAGTTTTTGCCTGGCACGTTGGTGAAGGATGGCATGCAGGTATGGTCCTGCCGTGTCCTGGCAGGTTGCAATAGGGCTGTAGGTGAGAGATAAAGGAGAAACCAGGTTTGAAGTGAACAAGAGCCAGAGCTATTCGGTGGCAAAGTATTAGAGAAGCTTGAAGGCATTTAATTAATTAAAAATATTATGCTATTTTTCTGACTTTCATGATTTGTGTAGTATTTGTCAGCTTGTTAAAACTGTACTCATTCATTGGGGTTTCCTTTTTCGCTCTAACTGAATTCATTTTTGTTCCTACTTGTTCTCCTTTTTTCCGTGAAGATGCTCCAAAGTGTATAAGTCTCAGGTTCTGAGAAACCTGGTTTGGTTAAGACAAGGAGAAAGAATAGACGACAGGGAGAAAGTGCAAGATGAAAGGAGTTCTGGAGGGAGGAAAACTGAGAATACATACACACAGGCTGAGAAGGAGCTGTAGAGAAAAGTTTCAACCACTGAAAGATAGAAATGTCTGTGTCCCCAGGGTTTTCAAGTTTCTATTCCTTCATCCTTCCCACCATCCCTCTATCTATTCAACAACCATTTATTGAACACTCTCCCTGTCCTGGTACATACACAGACACAGCCAGGCATTCATTTCCACAGTGCTTCTGGTTGGTCCAGTCTACACTCTGTAACCCCTCTGACAGAATCAGTTCAGTCCAAGAAGCAGTTATTGCACAACCATGACATGCCCGGCTCTGCACTAGGCTCTGACATCAGCATCTCTGGCCTCTCAGAGCACAAAGCCGAAGGAGGATGCTCTCTGCAGAACTTTAAAGTCACTGGCCATATATTCCAGACTTGTTCTCCTTCTGTTACTTGTTCCCATGTGAATTAATAGAAGTGGTAAATAACAGGCAGCCTAGATCAGTATTTTTTAATCTTGGCGCTACTGACATTTTGGACCAGTTAATTCTTTTTTGTGGGAGGCTGTCTTGTGCGTTGTAAAATGTTCAGCATCATTCCTGACCTCTGGCCACTAGGGGCCAGTAGCACCTGTGCAGTTGTGACAACCAAAAATATATTTGATATTGACATATGTCCCTTAAGGGACAAAATTGCCTCATTCTCACCACAGTTGGGATCTACTGGCCTAAATCATCCTTGGCAGACTCTCTAATAGTCTCAGGCATACACTCAAATATGACAGCACAAGCCACTGTCTGTTGATACAGGCAGGTAGTAAATAGCAGACGGCATTTCGATATAGTTTGAGTGCTAATTATAGCTACACATAGGGTGTTGTATCTTCCCTCCTTCCTTAACCACCCGTGTGTAAAGATTCTTAAAAGATAGTTGGCTGTGACTTCTTCCTGAGAAATAAAGTGGTTAACTGTTGATAAAAATCTTGATCTGCCTTCCTGACATTTCCATCTTTTAGAAGGTAGGTGAAGCAACCTTAAATATAACTATTACTTTGATTTAATTCTAACAAGAAGAAGTAGTTAATGTGTCTAGATGCTTAGGATAAAGTAACAGAGTTTACCTGTAGCTTATAATAGAAAAAGAAGCAGATTCTTCCTGTACCCACCCCTATTTCTTATCTGTAGAAAAGCAGAAATATAAAGCCAAACAATTCAAATCAAAGGAACTCATACTACCATACCAATGAGTCTACTCCGGAAAAAGAAAGAGGTTCTAAAGGAGAAGTTCTGATTACCCTAGAAACAAGGCACATGGTTTCTAGAAAAACTTTTAAAGAAGAAAAGGAAGTGAGTTTTAAAGATATGGAGGTGGAATTTCCTGGGGTTCTCTGATGAGATCCCATATTTAAAGAGCTTATACAAACCCTCTTAGGAAGTAATTTGTCAGTAGATATCAAGACCCCAGAGTTGTGTCTTAGTGACAAGATGAGCAGGGTACCATTTCCTGAGATGGGAAGTATGAGTTCAGCAGGCAACCATACAACGCAATCTGAAGGTGAGGAATAAGAGACAACAAAAGTAGACTCTTCTTTGAAGACATTTCCATGTGAATGGGAAGGAGAATGATAGGGCCTTTGTAGAGGGACATGAAAGCAAAGAGAGTTTTTTGTTTTTGTTCTTAGGTTAATTTAAGGAAAGAAAAGACATAAGCTGTGATAAGCCAAGAGAAGGAGCCCGTGGAGGGGGAGACATGGAGAGAGGGGAGGTGGAACTCAGAGCAGAGCTGAAAGCACAGGTCTTGGTTGGGAGGAGGGATACCACATCCTCTGACACAAAGACACCGGGTAATGTGGAGGAGTTTCCAGTTTGGAGAGAGTAGACAGAAAGCTGAAGGGCTTCTTGCTTAATCAGCTCTGATTCACACTTCTTCAGCAAAGTAGGAGGCAAGTTCTTTGCTTAGAGGGCAGAGGACTCTAGGGTAAGGGTCCTTGAGAATGAGGGTGAAGGTTTGAAACAGCCACTGTGGGAAATGGGAGGAAGACTTTATCGGGGCTAGAAGGGCTATTTTGAGAAACAATGACTCATAACTTCCTCCCACCTTCCTTTCCTTCCTGTATCCATCCATCCGTGCACCCATGCACACGTACATATGTCCATCGATTTATTTCCTCATCTAGCAGCTGTATGGTGAGCACTGACTATGTGCCAGGCTCTGGGTGCACACAATAGATAAATATAACTTCTTCCCTTAAGGACTTTTTATTCCAGTGACTAGGGACAATTAATTAGGTGATTCCATTATTGATGGTGTTGGGATAAGGAAAATATGGAGTGCTGGGGGACGCATAAAAGGGAGCCCATCACTTGAATTTGGGGGTGAGGAATGGATTCCCTAGAAAGTGTGAGGAGGAATTAGGATAAGTAGGCTTAAGCCAGGGAAAGATGAGAACTGGGTATAATGAGGGCTCCAACAAGAGGAGAAAAGAAAAAATTGCGACAAGTTCACAGAGACAACTAGAGCAAGATTCATTTACCAGAGTGAAAGTAGTTCATTAGGTTTAGAATATAGACTAAGGCAGGAAGTGAGCATACCACGAACTATGAGCTGTGTGCTCAGAATTTCTGCTTTCTCGTTCTCCATGATGGCCATTGGAATTTTAAGCAAAAGAGTAAAAACAAAACAAAACAAAACAGAGAACTACTTTAGAAAATTTATACCAATGGCAGAGTGAAGAACAGGCTAGAAAGAGAGAATGGAATAGAAAGAGCAATTAGGATAGGCGGCCACCATGGTCACTGGTGATAGAGAAAATGGTGGCTTGATCAGGGACAGGTGGCAGTGAGGATGGATGGAATGGGACATATCTGAGAGATATTTTTGAAAGTAGAATTGGTAAGACATTCATTGAGCATGAGAAACAAGGGAAAGAAAAGAATCGAGAATGACTCCTACCTGGATTGAGCAACTGGAGAAATGGAGATGTCGCATATGGAGACAGAGAACAGTGGAGAAGCAGTAGGTTTGAGGGGAAGGAGGATTATAGCAGTTTTTTTTAAAAGCCTGCAATTTTTTTCACACTGCTCCCATTAAGAGATGGAGTTTGTGTTCCATTCCCTTCAACTGGAGTAGGACTGATGACTGCATCAGTGAATAGAATGTGGCAGAAAAGAGACTTGCAAAGCTAGGTTAGAAAAGCCCATGCAGCATTTGCCTGCTTCTCTTGAAACTCTCACTCTCAGAGGCTTCTTTGGGATGGTGCCAGCCACGTGGCTATTGGAGTCATCCTCAGCCTAGGCATAGCCATGTGGGTGGAGATGACCGTAGGCCCCACCATGATCTGATTGCAAGCACATGAAAGGCCCTGAGTAAGATGTGGTGAGCAC
The DNA here is from genome assembly GCA_008750895.1 of Mirza zaza. Lineage (NCBI taxonomy): Eukaryota > Metazoa > Chordata > Mammalia > Primates > Cheirogaleidae > Mirza > Mirza zaza. The sequence goes on along the minus strand of VSMD01080920.1, from coordinate 177,546 downwards.
AGTGCACCCCTAGATTTGTGGGCACACCAAATGATTAATTTAAGCCATAGTGTTGTGATGGCTTAAACAGCAAAAGATAGCTGGAACAGAGCTGATGAATTAAGTTTTGAATATGTGTCTGGAGAGTCTAGAGGAGATGTTTCAAAGCATAAATTCAGGTCTGGGGCTCAGGCAAGTGGTTTGGGCTCTGGACTTTACTTACACTCTTCTATGCTTTTATCTGTCCCAGATTGCATGTGTGTCACAAGTGCAAAGCAATTTCATATTCTTTATTCCATTTGATCTTAATAGCAACCCTTTGAAGAAATGGGGAGCAGATTACCCATTACAGAGTTGAGAAAGCTGAGGCTCAGGAAGCTTTTATGATGATAGAAAATGCCACAGCATGGAACCCAGATAGAAAATAGATTTTCTCATTCCTAGTACGATGCTGTTTCCACTGCACCTTGCTAAGTGCTGTGGGGAGATGGGGAAATGCCTAGTAGTGGAGGGTGCCCTGAATCATTGCCTTGAAACCAGAGAGCTGAGAAACTCAAGTTCGGAGAGATAAGGGAGGAGATCTAAGAGTGCTTCTCAAACCTTTCCATAAACACATCCCTTCCCATGGAGGAGAGAACTACTTGTACTCCCAGGAAGATATGATGTATACTCCAAAAGGAAATTCTTTGAAGTCATTCATTCATTCATTCCCTTAACAATTACTTATTTAGCACATACTATGTTCCAGACACTGTGCTAAGTTCAACAGCATAACACCATGTGGTTCCTGTCCTCATAAAGCTCCAGAAAACAGACAATCAAACAAGCAATTCACAAACCATGATCTGGTACCTGAGGTTTCCAGGAGGAAATCTTCCATTTCGCATGAACATGGAAGCCAAAAGGAGAGGCAGAGAGAGGGGAGGGTACAGGGAACTCTAGGTAGAAGGAAAGAAATTACATAGGCCCACATGTAAGAAGGAAGACATCTTTTTTAGGGCAGACAGCAAAATTAAGGTTGGCCAGATGAAGTGGATAATAGGGGCAAAGCCATAGATTGGAGATAAAATGACCATCTGTAGGCATAAGCTGTGCACAAAAACAATGTAGATACATTAACCTTCATTAAGATTCCTAGGGTATAGTCTCATAAAAGTATAATCATACGCTTTGGAAGTTAGACCTGTGTGTCCTTAGAAGAATTTCTTAATCTCTCTGGAAGATAGTATTCTTTTATGAAAAATGTAGATGATGACAGCCACCTCACTAGTTTCTAATGAAAGCTAAATGAGACCGTATACAAAAATATAATACCTAGCACAATGCTTGACACACAGTAAATGCTTAATTTTTATTTTATTCACCTAAGTTTTAGAAGTAGATGGTGCTAACCTATCAAAACCAACGTTACCCATTGAAAGGATAATATAATCTGCATGTTTCAACCAAAGGAGAATAAATGACCAGGACGAAACCTAGAAAAGGAAAGTCAGAGAATTGAGCGAGTGTCAGGGTGTTTTTGACATTCAACACCTAGAAACGGTGTTGAAATATTTCAGTTCTCACTGGCATCTCTGTTTTTCCCAGCAGTTGGGTTAATACTTCACGTCAGCCCCCACTCCCAAGAGCATGCCAGGACCCTATGAGTTGAGTCAGTCCCACAGAGCCCCTGTAGCTACGAGTGTCTCCAGACTTGCAAAGTGGGCCAGTCCCCAAGGGATGGCCACCCTGGGAGGCAGGGTGCGTGAGTGATCAACCAGGTTTCCTCCACAGCTTACGAACTCATCTCTCTAAAAGTTACATACTATCATAAATTTATGATTCTGTGTAACTGCCCCATGTGTATTTTTGCTCATAGTGGTGAACATTAAAGCCCTTTAAATTAAAAAGACCCTAGTATTTATTTGGGGGAATAGCAAGAAAGGCAACAGCTTGACTTCCACTTCTCAGCTAGCCTGGAAAGACAGGTACTGGATGAAGAAAGAGGGCGAGGCAGCTACAACAGAAAAAGGGAAGTGTTTGGCCCTTGTGCACACAAGGGGGACCAGAACAGGCTGTGGCAGAGGAATGGACCTTATTTAACTCCTAACTATGAGATGTGTTGGTGTTCCTGTGATACTGAGACACCTCAGGCCTCTTCTCAGAAGTCCTCATTCTGAGACCCTCGATAGAGCAATCCTCTCCAAGTTTTCCTTCCTACAGTGTCGATCTACCTTTGGGACAGTGACAATATCATTTACCTTGACTCAGGACACAACCCCTTGCATATCCAGAAGTCTCAAAGAACACCTAAGGGAACATAGTGTGTCTGAGCATAAACCGTGGCAGCTGGTGGTGGAGAGCCTCCTCTTACTCAAAATGCAAAAAGGGAGCACTTTCCCACAACTTCACAGACCATCAGGCATGGGATGAAATAGGAGGGGCCTGCTTCTCCATCTCCCCAGTGCCCTGTTTGTGTAGTGTCCCCTTGGGAAAAGAGGTGGAGCCTGATTCTTCAAGCCTAAGGAAGACTCCCCAATCTCGCCACGGCCCTGTTCACCGGGGCGTAAGTCCTTGGTGCCTGGAGACCAGACCACTGCTTCCAGGGTTGAGCCCCATCCCAGCCCCCTGCTCCCATCCAACCAAGCCTTTGGTGCACAACTACCTGCAGACAGTTGGTGCACAGTACCTTGAGCGTTGGTCTCCATGAGTAATAGAGGCAGCAGCAGCAGTTCCACAGCCAGACACCACTCCCATCCTCTGGAGCTCATGCTACTTTCCAGAACTTCCCCGGAACGCAGGAGTCAGGGTAGAGAGGGAGCCAGGCCAAAAAGGGAACTGACCCTACAGGGTTAGAAGAAAACGCCCACTGAGCCTTTCTCTCCACGCAGTGCACATGGGCCCAAAGACCGAAACAGGAAGCCCCACTGATTTTTTTTTTATATGACAGCACCGCAGAAACTGAAAACAATTTTCTCTGAATATGCATGAATGCTTTTTTTTTTTTTTTTTTGTGGGGAGAAGACTCAAAACTTCTACCAGATTCTCAGAGGGGTCAGTGTTCAGAACAGATGAAAGGCCCATGCTAGAGAATTACCCTGATTAATTCAGGAATTAAGACACAGCAGGTGCCCACCCAAGCCTGGGTAGGCCTCATTCCGAGCAGAGAGCCTGGGAAATCAGACCCTCCCCCCACCCCCAGCCTCAGCTTTGCATCTCCACCCACTGCCCCACCCTCGGGCTCTTCTTCCTTTATGATAAATTCACCTCGTGTGGCTTTGCATCAGCCTCTCCACAGCACATAAGTAGAAAAGTAGGATTACTCGGTCCACAAGAATAGATTCCCCTCCCTTGTGGTCTAAGAAATGTCAAGCCTGTTCCTCTCGAATCTAGATGAGCTATTTGCCTACCCAGGACCCATAAGGCAAGCCACAGTCCCCGGCACAGCATGTTGGTAATCGTTTCAGAACTGGGGAGATTTCTGCTTCTCGACATGGGAGTGACTGATGATAAAATGGCTGCTCTCCTCATTCTGTGAACTTCTGGGATAGAAGTAGTCAACCTTGAACCTGGGGCACATTATGTCAAGTGAAATAAATCAGGCAAGAAAGATAAATACTACATATTCTCACTTGTATGTGGGGACTGAAAAAAAAAAAAAAAACTGAATCCATAGAAGTAAAGAGTAGAATTTTGGTTATTAGAAGCTGGGAAGGGCAGGATGGGAAGAGATTGGCTAATGAATACCAAATTACAGCTAGATAGAAGGAATAAGGTCTCCACACCACTGCAGTGTGACTAGAGTTAACAATGACTTATTGCACATGTTCAAAGAGCTGGAAGAGAGGATTTGGATGTTCCCAACACAAAGAAATGATAAATGTTTGAGGTCATGGGTATGCTAATTAGCTTGATTTTATCATGACACATGTACACAGATATCAAAATATCACTCCCTACTCCATAAAGATGTATAATTATTATTTGATAACTAAAAATAAAATAAAATAAAACATAGACATGAAAATAAAATTTAAAAAAAAATGTAGACATGAAAAGAAAAGCTTAAAAGCAACATTTAAAACAGCACCAGAATCAAATTCCTCTTGGTCAAATTGGTGACACTTTGGAACTATATGTTATATATTTTTTTAATGAATAGATTTAATCTTGACAAGGACACAACCCTCCTTCTTCAGCAAGAAAAAGGATAAAATTTTTGTGTTTAATTTAAAAAGAAGAGAGACTCTGTGAATTAATGTTAGCAACCTGTAACAAGCAATACTTGGATGGCAATTAAAAGATAAATTATCCATTTTGGAGTAAAAATAAAGTATTAAGTACATTAACTTCTGAAATAATAATAAATAAGAAAAACCTTGAAAAGTAGTCATCCTCCCCAAAAGGTCAGCTGAGTCAGGGCAACGCTGAAATGGATTGTGGCACTCTACACGGCTGTGACCCCCGCACGGTCCGGTGAAGCGGGCAGGGCAGGTGTTCTCAATGGCCTGAAATTCAGGGTCAGACCAACCCCAGTCCTCAGCTCTTCCCCGCTGCCTAGGAGGCATAGCAAATCTTCAGACTAGATGAGAAGATGGGACCGGAGTAGATGGCCAAGGTTGGGATGGAGATAACTAGGGAAGATTGAAGCAAACCACATGATGGGAGCTAAGGAGGAGGAAGAGGCAGAGGCCCAGGAGGGCAGGAGGGGAAAGGAGAGGGAGTAAACTGTGGGCGGGCTTTGCTCAGGCCTTGAAATCTCTGAGAAGCCCTGTCCCGGCCAGCCAGGCTCAACAGGCTGTCCTTTAGGAAGTGGGAGGAGGGAGCAGGGGTGCAACTGAGCTCTCCAGTGCAGACAGGAGAGTAGAGACTGGGTCCCCAAAAGGTCTGGAGCTGTGGAGAGGCAGCCACCTGGTGGTGAGTCTCACTACGAAGCAGGTATGTGTGTGTGTGTGTGTGTGTGTGTGAGAGAGAGAGAGAGAGAGAGAGAGAGAGAGAGAGAGCCGAAGGGCTGAGAGTAGGTCTGTGTTTAGAGCATACCGTGTTTCCCCGAAAATAAGACAGGGTCTTATATTTATTTTTCCTCAAGAAAACACCCTAGGGCTTATTTTCAAGGGATGTGTTTTGTTTTAAGTACGGTACAACAATCTACATTTATTCAAATATAGTTAAGTCATCTTTTTCTGAAACATCATCATAACTCTCCAAACCCCAAATTCCATCCTGAATTTCTTGCGACTCTATTTCCTTTAGAACCATTGGCCCCAATCTCTCCTGTCGAGGGATAGAGCTCTCATGGGGCAGATGAGAAGGGCTGCTCATCTTCTTTCCTGCTCCGCAACGAAATGCCTGGGTCGTGCAGATACACTGCATAGCCACGCCCATCACTAGGTCTTATTTTGGGAGTAGGGCTTATATTGCGCAAATGCTTAGAAATCCTGCTAGGGCTTATTTTATGGGTAGGTCTTATTTTCTGGAAACACGGTAGTTACAACGCCTGCAGCCTCACTGGCCCCCTCTCCTGCCCACTTAGCCCAAGAGCTGCTCTCAAGCCTCCCCTCTGGCTTTGTGTCCAGGACCGCCCTCCCCAAGGTCCCCCAGGCCCTGGAGCTTATCCTCCAACTCCCTAAAGCCGGCTCTTCAAGCTGGGCTATTCTGGGAATCTGGGCTAAGAATGGAAGGAGATAGCGGGTGATGATTTGACGTTGTCTCCTTTCTTCTAAAATGTGTGTGGTTTGACAGAGCGCCCCCTGGTGGCAAATGAGGTGAGGTGTGAATGAGGATTCTAATGTGGGTTATTATCATTCTGCTCATTGATTCCATCAACATATACCGTGCCCACTATGTGCTGAGTGAATGTATTCTGCAGGTCCATTTGGATGCCAAGAGCAATGAGACTCGCTCCTGTCCTCCAGAACTTGGTTCTGACCTGGCTCGAGCCACTTCTTTCTTGTCTCCATGCTTTGTGCTTGCTGTTTCCTCTGCCTGAATTACCTCTCCCCCTCCTCTACTTGGCTAGCTGGACATCCTTCAAAAATAGCTCAGGATTTATCCCCTATAGCAATCCTTCTAGAACCACCTCCCCTGCTCCTAGGCTCCTTGTGTCTGGCTCCACTTGAGTCCTGTTCTTGTCACTTAGTAGAAGTTGCAGCTCTGTGGGGATGAGTACAAGCTGCTAGACAGGGGGAAGATATTGTTAGGAGGTTTCTGATTTGAAAGAATGCATGTATATTATGGAATATTTACCTAAAAAAGGAAAAAAGAAAGTTGAAAGTGAAAGTCATCCATAATCTCTTTACCCCCTCCCCCCTCCAAAAAGCACTGTTCACTTTCTGGTGAAAGTATTCCCTTCTAGTATTTTCCTCTGTGCTTATGCACATGTAGTTAGATAACTGGGATATTATGGCATAGAAACTGTAAATATGACTCTTTGTCACATGAGTATTGTCTCATGATATTAAGCTTTCTTCAAAAATAAGATTTTGAACAGAAGCCTAATATTTGTTAATACAGATACACTACACTTGCTTAAGTTATTCTTTATTATTGCACATTTGGGTTGATTCTAACTTGCATTTCATGGGGACTTATCAGAGGCTAAAGGGTATGAAAGAGCTCAGGAAATGTCACCCCAAAACATGACTTTTTGGTATAAAGAATATTTTGAATTAAAGGAGATCAACAGGCTTTCTCTCTCTATCTGCATAACCAGATGGACCCAGCAGAAAGAACAGTTGACTTGCCTTCCCCTCCCTGTTATCTAAACATATTGCAGGGAAGAAGATCAAGAATGCAACCAGAGCTGGCCCAAATAATTTTAAACATAACACCTGTCTTTCAGGTTAATTTACAAGTCAATATGTTTCCCCCATCTATTCAGCCTCCCTAGCAACCATTTATTGGCCCTAAACAGAATTACCTATATTCCTCATCTCCTCCTCCCCTTTAAAAGGAGGTAATAAAAATGTCAGGACCTCACTGGGATTTTGGGTAATCACTCTGCAATTCTCCCTTTCCCACAGCAAATAAACCTCTTCCTCTTATTGATCTGCCTTAATTGTGAATTGTCCTCTTTGCAAATGAACCTCTTCCTCTTATTAATCTGCCTTAATTGTGAATTGGTCTTTCAGGGAACTTCGGGGTGGGGGTAAGGGGAAGTTTCCCCTCTTTTGATGGGTTATGCAGATAGAGGGAAACCCCTTCCAAGGTCTGTTGATCCCCTTTAATCCAGTTTGGTGTAGGGGGCAGGATCTTCAAAGCTGTTCTGCTCCTTTGAAACCCACAGCGAGGAGAATTGAGAATCTGACCAGCCGGTAAGACAGTAAGATGCCTTAACTTACCAGTCAGACTCCTGGTTTTCCTCAGTCTCTCTGTTGCTTCTGGATGAGCAGACGGTAAAGATCATTGCCTCTGTTGCCTTTCTAATTTTAAGATTAATGTGAGAAAAGGTTTTATGTGTGACTAGTCTTTGTATAGTGACTCTGGTATTGGTATATTTTTGGTGCTTTGTGGTATGAATATTCATACTGTCTGATTCCCTCTCCTCTCAGAAATAGACTTTTTTGTTGTCATTGTTGTTAATTTCTTTTGTTTCTGTGTCTTTTTGTCATAAAGAGGGTCACCATAGGGTAGAATAAGGGGCCTAGCACCCCTATAAGCCCACAGTTTGAGCCGGCCCCAAAGGCTAGCCAGTTACACGGTTCTGACTGGACTGAAGTCTATTGAGACAAACTTGGCTGCAGGTTACCACCCCCCCACACAAAAAAAACGTATGAGGTTCCCCTCTCACCCTGTTTCATGTTCCTGAGCTTGTCTTGTGGCCAAGTGGGAATTTTCTTCTCAGTCTCTGTTATTTGGGGGGCACTTTTTTGGGGGAACATGTCTGAAAAAAGACTGGGGGTCCGAGACACATAAGATTCTAAACAGCACCTTCTTTGTGCCCAACGAGTCAAGCTCTATGGGAGTCTTTCTCTTAAGAGGTCCTCTTTGTCTATTTCTGAGAGTGAACTTTTGGGAATCTTGGGAACGGCTTTCTCTGTGCCCTCTGCAGGCTAAACATGAAAAATTACCCCCTGGGCTTTCTATGAAGAGGATTGGATTGAGCTGCATTTGGGATAAATATACCATTGAGAATTCTAACTATTAATGGCCAAAAGATAGATCCTTTAAATTGAATGACTTCTAAGTTTCTACAAAATAAATTTTAGAGATCTCTTTTTCAAAACATTTGCCTTATTTGTATTAATAGAGCAAATAGATTAAAAGAAAGACAAATAATGTTGTGGCTGGCCTTAAAATTCTCTTCACACAATGGAAGAGGGAATATTTGATCTAAAACAAAGGTAAACATCGTTTAAACACCGTCCCTGTGGGAATAATGGCAGAGGCTAATCTACCTGGTAGCTCAATGGCTAAAGTTTTGTGTTTTCACCTCAGCAGATTCCCAGGCAAGGAATGAGCCTGTTCTAGTTTGATGTATGTGTAACTTTTTGCCATTTACTGATTATTTCTCCTTCCATGCACACTTTTGATTTCCTGTATTCTGTGGGGATATACGGGGATTTTAGACATTTATGAAAAGCTGGGACCTTAGAATACATGAGTAGACAAAAATATGGGTTACACCTTGTTTATGACTAGTCAGACTTTTCTTTGAGTTGTTTTGTGGCTTTTCTGGATCTCATGAAAACTGTTCTCCATCTCTTTAAAGACACCTCTTGCTTCCTTGGTTTAAATTATAGCCTTGGTTAATGTTAGGTCCGGAGCTGAGAGAGAGATACACGGAAGCTTCATGTGTAGCAAAATGCTGTTTATTTTGTGCAGGTGGGGGGAGGCTGAAGAAGATGTCTACCCTGAGGGAGGGGAAAGCCTTGGGTTTTATAGAGGACTTTTCTGGGGGGAGTGAGAACCTGCACCAGAACAGCCTCTTCAATAAAATTTTTTAAACAACGAATTTCTGAGACCCCTGCATCAGTCTCATCCTGTAGAGTTAAGGGAGGTGAGTAACTTCTCCTTGTCAGGGGGGATAGGAATGCTGGCTGCAGCTGTCTGTTGGATTTACAATGTCCGGGGACTCTCCAGACCCCTGCAGCTATTGTTTTATAAGCCTAAGTTTTGCATTAACCACATTCTGTCCTATACATACTTTTTAGGTTCCCACCTGGAACAAACCTAACAGTTAAGGTTTATTGGTTTCACTTAAAAGGGTACTTTAGTTAAAAATTCAAAAATAAAAAATGTCAGCTATTTTTCCCAGCAAAAGTCTGTTCCCTTCATTTCACCCCTCTGCACTATATTTAAATAAGGCAAGTGCTGCCCTACAACCAATCCAGCTGTTTCTATACTCACTTCCATTTTCTGTCCATCAATTTCTCTTTTCTGTCTATGAATCTTCTTTGGCTCTGGAGTCTCTCTGAACCTGTTCTGCTTCAACTAACCAATTCGTGAATCACTCTTTGCTCCATTAAACTCTGTTAAATTTAATTTGTCCTAAGTGGGTTCTGAGATAGGGCTTCCAGAGACCCCAGGAGCACTGAGAATCTAAGCGAGGTACCCGTGGGACCTGTTGTGTCCATTGCTCGCTCAGTGGGGAGCTTACACACAACTGGGGCTTTTGTGTAACTGCTCTCTCAGATTCCAAAGCTCCACAAATTGTGTTTTGAGCTCTCTGTATTTTTGAGCACATTTTTTATCGTAACTGGGTTCAGAAGTTGCTACAGAAACTAAACTATGTCTGGGATCGGATTGGATCCAATAATTAATTAGTTTAGATCCAGTTAGAGGCCTCAAATATCTGACTGGGTCAGGCAGAAACTAACAGTAAATGGCAATACTACAGCAGGTGCGAATTCCAGTTTTCATGAGTTCGCAGAGATTTCTGTGTTCTATCCCCTTTGTTCTTTTGTCTTGTGTGCTTGGGTAAGGAAAAATTATTGCCTAAGTTGATCATGGAGATCTGAGAACCAAAGCCAAGATTCAAGGTAAAATTAGGGTCCTTAATTTCTGAAGAACTGAATACTCTACTTTGTGGTTATGCCTACCTATCATGTATAATTATTAGGCCCTGGAAGTAACAAACGCTTACACAAATGGCAAGATCTTAGTACAAATTCTTGCCTAGTTAATACATGCTTAAAACAATAAAATAGGTAACTAAAAGATTGATAGTCTGAATAAAAATAATAATATTTAATAGCCGGCAAATAAAAATTCTTTATAACAACTATTAGATCTGCTTCTGTCTGTATGTCTATATGTCTGTGTTTCTATTTATGTCATGTGTATATGATATTTCACTACCAAATATGTAAAAGAGCTCTAAATAATTAGCTTAAGAAAATAAGTGCCTAAATCAAATGTCTAACAAAAAGATAGACATTAACTCAAATGCCTTTTAGTTCGCATGACTTTAGTAATACAGTAATTGACCTTTGCTCAACTTTCTCAATATTTCTTTAAATTCACCTTCAGAGGGAGACAATTAACATGGACCCAAATACCTCAGCTACTGTGATACTCCTTCAATAGTCTCTCAAATTCTTAAAGCTGGTTTAGACTCTATAACATTTACCCAGGGATCCACTCTTGTTCAGAACATTGATGAACTTTTGCTATGTAATAGGGTGCCCTCTTAGACTCTTTCATTCTTCTGCAGAATGAGGCCATAAAGCCTCTAGGCCTAGATTCCAGTGGGTATACATAACTGTTGCTTACTTAGGAAATAAAATATCTCAGGGCACTGAAAATCTCACCCCAAAATGTCTCAAGTCAATGTTGTCACAGCCCTCACTAGAGCTTGCACATTGGCAAAAGGAAAAGCTGCCTTTGGCATCTGCCATGCAATTGGCACAATCTGGAAATCGGATAGTTTCCTAACTTCTGCTGACACTCTTATCACCAATGGGCCTATAAATGCTGCCCTATTTGCCTTCTTTCTAAGATTGCTATTGTTCATTGCCCATCCCACACTAAGGAAACAGATACTGTATCCCTAGAAAATGATAGAACAGATAGGGCTGCTAAATATGTGGCCAAAAATGGTCCTCCCTATCCTTTTCCACTCAATTTACTACCCTGCCCTTATCTCTGTCTGATATTAGCGATCATCAGACTAAAGCCCCACAATCCAAAAAAGATAAGTGGATACAAAATGGTGCTCTACAATTATCAGATGGATTGTATATTGGTCAAACAGACTCCCTGTGGCCCCCTTTTAAAAATTTTTTTGGCTTGCACTTATCTCCCATCATGTGGAACTATGTGCAAATGGGGAATAATTAAGGAACTGAAAAATAGTTGATACTGCCCTGGGATCCACAAAATCTCTGACCAAATTATTTCCCAGGGCACTATTTGTAAATCTCACCAAATCGCTGGAGGAAACCAACACTCTCCAGGAAACCCCCAAAATCCAAGACTGCCCCTTAATGGGAGTCCAACTTAATTTTATAAGTTTGCCTCCAGTTTTAGGCTTTTCCCACTGTTTGGTTATTGTTTGAATGATTAGTGGGTAGACTGAATGGTATCCAAATCGGTGTGCAGACACTACAGCAGCGGTAAAGAAATTAGTAACTGAGACTATGCCTTTATGGATTGAGTCAGAGCAAGGGACTCATTTTATAACAGAAATAAACCACTTGCTTGCAAAGGCTCTGGGGAACTTATTAAAATTTCATACCCCATATCATCCCCAATCTTCAGGGCATATGGAATGTAAAAATCTAGAAATAAAAGGGATTTTGGAAAAAGACTATCAAGATACTAGACTTAAATGGCCAAAAGCATTACCTTTGGCTCTTATAAAAATATAGAATACTCCAAACATGAGACATGGATTAACCCCTTTTCAAATAGTGTTCAGTCACTCCATGTCTACTGACACCTCTAAAATATCTATTCCTGGGCTGGCTGAAGACCATGGGGATTTAAGCGAACAATTCGATACCATGTCTACCTACATATGGTGCTAATATGCTTGGAGCATATCATCGACAGATGAAAGTAGCATGGCTTCTACCAACTGGCAAGACTTGCCATCCTTTCTGACCAAGAGATCGTGTGTACATCAAAGTTTTTGGAAGAAGACATGCACAGTCACCGTGTTGGGAAGACCCTTATGAAGTACTGTTAACCAACTACACCACCATCAAAATGAAAGAAAATCTTCCTAGATTCATGTGAGCCCCACAAACTACACTGAGACAATTGGAGGATAATCCCTACAGGTGACCTGAAAGTAAGGATTTCCAGGCCCAGTGCCCGGGCCCCTGAAGCAGATGTCTTCATGAAGTAGACAGCTTTTTCCCAAGATTGAAAATCAAGAAACCCTATTTTTTATCTAAAAATCTCCGTTTCCCACATTTTTTCCCTTTTTATCCCCCTCCCCCAATAAAAGGGTCTTTTGAAAGCATTTCTTTTAAGCCTTCCCCTTCAAGCATTGCATATTGGAAGCTGAGTGGAGATTACTTCAACCTATCCCATTCTCCATTTAATCTTCTACTATGACTCTTCTTTCAAACTATGCCTTGCTCTTACTAACCCTTGCTGCTTTTCCACCAGGTCAGGCACAGACCAGCAACCCTTTGCTCCAGTGTTTGAAGGCCCTGGCCACACTAACCAATCAGTCTAATTGCTGGTTATGCCAACATCTAGATCGTATGAAGGAACCTGAACTCATTTTGTTTCTGCCAATGAGTACCTGGTGGAACCCATCTGGAAGATGAATGTATGACAGGATGTGGCATCCACAACCAGAAAAAAATATCATGCTGCTGGTGGTAAGTCAACTGGACACAGAAAAATCTCTGTGAAAGCTCAAGAGCTGTCTTTTGTTCGGGTAAAGTCATTAGAAAGAATTTTTATCTTTTCTGGGTGATATACTAGGGCAATATTGCAATCAAACCTTATGGCTTGATTCCACAGATGACATTCTCACACCTGTTAGACGGTGCTGACATTAACCCTCGTGATGTCAACGTTTGTTAAATCACCAGATGCCGTGGACAGCTCAGAAGCCAGGCCTGTGCGACTTGGGGTAGCTGACTTGTTTCTCTTATGCAGTTGCCAGACACTGAAGATTACACATGCACAGACCAAAAGTCTGGACTCACTTGGTTAGGTGACAAAACCAACCCCCATAACTGCCAGAATCAGAGCAAAGTCCTTGTATATAAAATATTTTGCAGCCTGTTCTGTTCCCACAGACTGGTAGAGACACAGAGAAACTGGAGAGGTGGAAGAAAATGCACAGCAAACTCCAGGCTGGGATGTCTCGGGTTCCAACCTGACCCTATCTGTAAATAACACTGGTCTTTTTATTGCGTGTAGTGATGGAGTGTACGTGTAGTTCCCGCCTAGATGGTCAGGATGCTGTAGACTTGGTTATCTGACACCCTCTGTTACCAGGTACTCCACTTTAAATGCCAGCCAAGCCACAAACAGGCTCTTTCATTCATAAAGGGGCACCACACAAACATACTAGACATGATATTATTAAAAAAAAAACAAACACTTGTATATCACAATTCTAAGTTCTTTTTGATGCTTGGGACTCTTTTCCTGGCATTTGGAACTCATGAAATTGAAAAGACAGTTTTGACTCTGGGAGGCCGAGGCAGGTGGATTGTTTGAGCTCATAAGTTCTAGACCAGCCTGAGCAAGAGTGAGACCCCGTCTCTACTAAAAATAGAAAGAAATTACTTGAACAGCTAAAAGTATATAGAAAAAAATTAGCCGGGCATGGTGGCGCATGCCTGTGGTCCCAGCTACTCGGGAGGCTGAGGAAAGGAGGAAAGGAGGAAAGGAAAGGACTGAGGCAGAGAGATCGCTTGAGCCCAGGAGTTTGAGGTTGTGAGTGAGGCTGACACCATGGCACTCTAGCCCAGGCAACAGTGAGACTCTGTCTCAAGAAAAAAAAAAAAAAAAAAAAAAAAGGACAGTTTTGAATCTCTCCATAGTAGTAGAACAAGAGTTCAGTATCACTATACAAGCATTGGGAGCATTTTAATTAGAAGTCAACAGCCTAGCCTCAGTTGTGTTTGAAAACTGCCACATCCTGGATGCCCTGATAGCCCAACAGGAAGGAACTTGTGTGATTATTGGGGAAAATGCTGTTTCTACATAAACCACTTAGGGTAAGTAGAGGCTGTGATTTATACCTCTTAAAAGACAAGCTAAATATTCTCCACCAGATTAAGGAAGACCACTTCCCAAGAATGGGAGACTGGTGTAATCAGGTGTGGGGAAATGTGCTTAGATCTATTCTTTTCTACTTACTGATTCTCATTCTAATCTATGTTCTTGTCTCCCTTTTCAGATCTCTTGTTATTTGACTAGTAACCAGATCTCTGTCTACAGGACCACCAACTCAAATTTTAATGCGTGAAACTTCTAGGGAAGTTTCCACAGAAATGAAGGATCTCAGGAAATTTCACCCCAAAATATGACTCCCAGAGTATTTTGAATTAAAGGCCCTTAGAGATCAACGGGCCCTTGGAAGGGGCTTTCCCTCTACCTGCTTAACCAGAAGGACCCACCAAAGAACAATTGACTTCCTTTCCTCTTATTAATCTGCCTTAATTGTGAGTTGATCTTGCAGCAAACTTTTTGGGGAAAGGGGAAATTTCCCCCTTACCCTTTCAACACTGACTTTCTCGGGAGAAGGTGGAGAGAGGGAATGGGATGTGAAAGGGTTTGAGGCTTTTTTAGAAGGAAAGGCAGGGTAAAGGGAGGACAGGGCCTAAGGGAAGGAGGGCAAATCTGTGGATGGCAGGCTCCCCTCTGAGGAGTGGAGCCAGGATCGGTACAAGCAGCCCAGTGAGGCCGATGGCTGAATCCCCTGGATATATCTTGTTAGGTTTCCAGGAGCTTGGAGGAGGCATGGAAGGACTATCCAAGAATGAATTTTCCTGGTGATAAGGGATGCCTTGACACTCAGATTTTGGTCATCGGTGCTTTCAAGAAGAAAAATTGTTGATCAAAAGGGGGAAATAAGGAAAGAAAAGAACTGAGGAATGCGAGCTCTTTCAAATTATCAGGACTAAGGAGCATTAAAATGAGACGGCAATTGAGTCCTACTCCTCCTCTTTGAGCTCTGAGTTCATCTTTTGAAACTGCTTGCTATTGCCACAGTAGCTATGAATGAACCTAGCACTGCTGTGCCAGACACTATCACCCAATAGCTTAACCAAGGAGAGCCAATCACTGATCAAGGTTATTTCTGTAAACCAATGAGAATTCTGGACAAAAAAACTTTTGTATCAGCCCATTCCCTGTCCCTCTTTTTTGCCTTTAAAAAACCTGCCTGTAACAAAAGCTAATCAGAGCTCATATCCAGGGTTAGTTGAGTCTGAGTCTTCTGGGAAGCTGTCCTCACCTTGGTCCAAGTAAACTCATTTTGAGATTTTATTTTATTTTTATTTTTGTGGCAGTTGATCCACCAGGGACCTTCCAGGAGGGAGGAGCTGGAGCAGTGGTTGTGGGACCTCAAGTAAACTCTTGAAATCCTATTTTGTGTGTCAGCCTCTTCCTCGTAGGTTGATAATTAAACAGAATCCCTTATAATTCTCAAAGGTCTGCTTAGATGTGGTGAATTGACATCTATGTGATGTGGCCTGGTGTCGAAACAAAGAAATGGAAGCTAAACTTCAGCTAATGAATCTTCCTCCTTCCCCATGGTGGCAACGAACACTGATGTATCGTTAGTGCCCGCTCAGAGGTGCAGAGCTGGCTACTTAGGCCTCTGAACAGATTCATAAACAAATCTGAGAGAGGTGACAGATAAAGGCTCAGAAACCACCACCTGGCTGTGGGTGAATCAGCGGGTCTTGCACCATAGCCCTGGGTGCGGAAGTCCCCGCAGTCTAAGCATGCCCAGAGGTGGTGCTGCAAAGACTCCAGAAGATGAGGTCAACAACCCCCATCACGTGAATCAAAATACCGTCTCCTCTCAGTATCTAATCTGGTGGGCACTCAACCTACTGCCTGCCTTTCACAAGATGATGGTAATGACAGAAGCTATTATTTTCTGAGTATCTACTAAGTCAGACACTTTCCAGGACCTTTGCCTACATTATCTCCTTTACCTACATCCTCATGAGGATACTTATAAACACTACTCTCATTTTACAGAAGAGAAAACTGAGGTTCAGAGAAGTCAAATGGCTTACCCAATTACTTAACTAATTAGAGCCACAATGAAAATTCAAATCCACATCTGTCTGATGTTAGAGCCAGCATGCCTAACTACCGTGCACACAACCTCTGGGCTTACCAAGGTCCCAGGCATCAAGGAGTCTGCAGTGTGCCTATAAGAAATGGGGAACACATGGGAAACAATATGAGAGTCCCTCAGTAGCCTAAAAATGTTCCAGGAAGAGTATAGCATTGAGCTGAGGACACAAGAAGATAGACACCTTGATCTGTCTTCAAGCAAGGCCTTGGATTCCATAACAGGCACAGCTTTGGAACTGCATGGAGAGTTAGAGAAAGCCAAGCCATTCCGATAGATTTTCCTCAAGACAATGAGAGCAGAGATAGGAGCAAGTTCTATCTCCCAGGAGACAGAATGGATACAAACAGGTAACTAGGATGCAGACAAGATACCTGCCCCCTCCAAGCTCCATATTCCAGAGGGTAAGGGTAAGAGCAAATCAAGGGATGAAGAGTCCAGGCAGAAGAGTGCAGTCCTCCTGTCAGGGGTCTTCAAAAGGGCTGCTGCCCAGTGTTTTTGCGGAAGCATTTTCAACCCCACCAGGACTAGGGCCATTACTATTGCTGGCTGGCCTCTCAATGGTTCCAGCAGGGGGCAGTACAACACTGCCTGCGTAGGCTCCAGCTTAGAGGATGTTGCCCAGAGGGACTGAAATAACAAGGGGACCCAGGACAATATCCTGGAGTAAGTCTAACATTTGAGAGGCAACAGAAAAAAAAAGGGATCCTGAAGAGGAAAATGAGAAGGATCGGTCAGAAAGGAGTCTGAGAGGTGATTTCTCAAAAACAAGGGAAAAAATTTCAAAACTGGGTATTTGGCAACTGTGTGGTCACAGTTGACCACACAGTAACCCTGACCCAATAAGAGCCATTTTAGTGGAGGCAGAAGCCAGATTCTCCTTTCCTCTCCATTCTTTCTCCTCCCTACTTCCCTTCTTCTCTCCCTATTGGGTATCTCTTGAGCTGCATCTGGAGATGTAGAAATGAAAGCTGCAGCACTGCTCCTAAGGAATGCACAGTCTCGTGGGGGAAGCAGAGAAGCAAAACATTAAAATGGGTTGTGAAATGAGGAACTATGGGGTCATGCGGAAAAGCACCTAATGCAAACCGTGTGTGACCAGGCTGCTGAGAGGCAAGCCAGTAGGTGTGGCCTGCTCTGAAGAGCAGGGGAGCGTAGTACACCAGGAGGATGAACACATCAAAACCTTTTAAACCTTTATGTGAGAGAAATCAAATAACAATAAAGGGTAAAGACTTTATTTATTTATTTATTTATTTATTATTTTATCCATTACTACCCAAAGAACTTGGCCAGTTCAGGAAAATGAGGATGTTTTAGTGTGGCTGAGATAAAGAAAAGACTGGATAAGGAAACCAGGGCCAGAACACTAAGGTTTTAGTGTGCATGGTGAAGAGTTTAGATTTTATCCTGAAGGTGTGCGAGGGGAGCTAAGTACAGGGTTTTGAGTCAACGAATGACATACTCCAATCCACGCAGTAGAAAGAACATTCTGATGAAGAGGAAAGTAGGACTAGAAGCAAGGAGACACCTAAGGAGAGGAATGCAGCTAAACAATAGTAAAGGCCTCAGCCAAGGCAGGGCTGGTGGTATGAAGGGAGTGGGGCCGAAGGAGCAGAGCTTGATCCCTGGCTGCACACGAGGGTAGAGGCAGAGGGAAGAGGAGGACTCTGCTTCCTGGCTCGGGTGATCAACTCAGTGGATAGGATACGGAACAGGTTGGGACATCGGAGATGATAAGGTCAGTTTGGTATATGTTAAGATTGAGATGTCTAAGATGTAGATGGACATATGTTACCTGGGACTCACGGAGAGATCTGAGCAACATGTCAGATATTTGATTAATAGGCACACAAATTATGGTTGGAGTCAGACCATGTCCCTATGTGCTTATGTGACAGATCTTACTCAGAAAGAATATGTAAAGTGAAAGGAGGTTGAGGGGAGAATCCCCTGATCATACGAAAAGTTTAGGGATGGCAAAGAAGGAGCCTTATGTAAATGGGCATGACAAAGATTTACTAGAAAAGCAGAAAGAAAATTAGGGCATTTATAGGAAATCAATAGGAAGTGAGAGAATTTGAAGAACGGGGAAATTAACAATGTTAAATGCTGCAGAAATGATATATAATACGTTTATGGAGATGAGTCCATTGTCAACTGTATAAATAAGCAATTTATAGAGTAAGAATAAGAAAACAACCAATAAACATGAAAAATGCCCACTCATACTAGGAATCAGGGAAATGCCAATTAAATAATGATAATGTTGCCTATGAAATTCAAAAATAAATTTAATTGATAAGATTCCAGTGATGACAAAAGTAGAAAGAATGAGACACTTATAGTTTTGATGGTAGTATAAACTGGTATACTCTTGTTGGAGGAAAATTTAGTGTCACCTATCAAAATTTCAACTGTATAATACCTTCGGTACTTTGTTTTACTTGTAATTATATACAAATATACTGACACAATTGCATACACAACAATATTCATTAAAGTTTAATTTATAATAACAGAAGTTGGAAACAACCTACAAATATCAATTAATAGGAGGTTAGGTTGATAAATTATGGTATAAACATACCATGGAACAATGTGGAGCTATGATACAGAACAAGACAGAACAGAATGTATTGATTTTAGATCAATTTTAGATTCCTTTTGGGATTTTACAGGAATTTTAGAATCCTTTTAGAGGAATAATATATTGTTTAGGAAAAAATGATAGACATATATAATAGTCTTTTTTTTTTTTACTTTGCTGACAAAGGATAAAATAGACTTTTACTTTTGTTAAAATCTGTATGTGTGGGGAAGGTTGTGTATAACGTGGTTGTACATGCATATAAAACAATGCGAGAGAATTTACATAAAACTGGAAACAAGTGTTTAACTTGGGATAGAGTGGAGAGTTTAGATAGAGCTTTTGCCCTTTAGTGTTATTAGATGATTTTACAACGATTATGTGTTTTTATTTTCCTCTGTCACTACATGTTCAGAAGGAGTAAAATTTCCATTGGATTTGATAAATCGTCAATTTTGAATGAATCATGGGAGAAAACATCAGTTTTCACTGAGTTGAGAAATAAAGGTGAAGAAGTAGAACGGGAGTCTAAAGTTTACAACAAGAAAGGTGAATAGTTGTGAAACAGAGGCAAGAGCAACTTCTGGACTGGCCAAGGCTCATGGTCCCCACCTTCTCCCACACCTGGAGTTGACATCCCACCACTGCCCCTGCCACCCTGTGCCCAAGTGCAAGGTTCACAGTGTGCTAAAGCCGACCAAGCCAAGGCAGACCACTGAGAAGGACCACAGTTTATCTGCTGAGCCCCCTCCTGCAAAACCAGAAAGCTGGCCTAGAAAGCCTCCAAAAAGAAAAGAGAGAAGATAGCTAAAAAAGGGGGAAAGGAGAAATGACCCCATAAAGAAAGGAGATACCAGATAGACCGGGCACAGAAGGCTGAAAGTGCTAAAGAAGTCACATGAGGTCTGTGCAATTTTGATACATGCGTACTTCTATAACTGTATTATTTGAAATTCTATTTTTTCATCAAGTTTTATAAAATGCAGTTTTGGTTGACTTTGTTTTAAAGCTATGTTATTATAGAATGCTTCATTGTTGTTTTGGAGAAAGGGGAAAATGTCACCAATAGAATGTCTCAGATGCAGATGGGGAAAATAACTTTCCTTTCTAGTTTTTTGGAAGAATTTTTGGTTCACAAGAGGAGGGCTTCCATAATGTTA
Source organism: Mirza zaza (assembly GCA_008750895.1). Lineage (NCBI taxonomy): Eukaryota > Metazoa > Chordata > Mammalia > Primates > Cheirogaleidae > Mirza > Mirza zaza. Next base: position 157,610 of record VSMD01080920.1, on the reverse strand, counting down.
GCATGCATCAGCCATCCTGCAAGAAAGTCTTGTTGTGTAGGGACACTAGAATTTGCTTTTACATTTGAGAATCTCTTCCTTAAGCCCAAATATGCCCTTCCAAATTAAATGTATTGGACACCAGAGTAAGGCAAACTGGACCTCCCAGTGACAAAATTGAAATAGCATCACTCAAGCTGTGGTTTAATTTTTAGATTGTGGAGATTGAGAATTCTGTAGTTTTTATTTTGTTTTATCACAATTCAGTTTGACTCATAGAATGTCAATAAACTAATTGAAATGTCAACTCTTACTGTAAACCAAGGTTTCCCACACTATTATTGACATTCTGGCTTGCACGATTCTTAACTCTGTGTTGGGAGGGGCTATTCTGTGCATTGCAGAATGTTGGCAGCATCCCTGGCCTCTACCCACTATGCGCCAGTGGCACATCCTGGCCCCAGTTGTGACAACCGAAACGTCTCCAGACATTGCCAAATGTCCCTTGGGGGGCAAAATCACTCTCAGTTGAGGATCATTGCACTCAACTCCCTGTTTAGAATATTAAAGGCATCACTAGGTTTTTGGTGACCTTTTATTTTTTGCAACCACGAGGAATTTAAAAGTTGTTATATACTGTTATTGATGATCTGCCCATGTCGTGCTTAAAATACCATGGCTGTTTAAGACAATTATATTTAATAAAGCTGGTTGCAGTTTTATAACATCGATGATTAAGGAAAGGAGAGCAATGGTGATAACTGGAAGCTGTGGGAAAAGAGAGAGAGGTGGTGACAAACTTATCACTGGCTCCAGAGGTGGTTTTGATTATTTCTAGATGGAAGAGGAACTTGAATACATGTGTAGACCAGAGAAGAGTCAACAGAGAAGACAGAGCTGAAAATAAGGAAAATTAAGGGGACAATTGGTGAGACACATTTTTTAAAGAGACAATACCAGTGGTCCCCGTAGCACCAGTGGACCAGGTGCACAGCACCAGGGATACCTCTTTCACTAGGATTGGGTGACAATACATGCAGGTCTACAGGATGGGGACCACATCTGATATTACCTTGGCACATGGAACACAGGGCTTAGTTATCTGCCATAAGATGGAGTAGAGCCAGTGCCACTGGGGCCAGCAGAAAACAGTGACTGTTGAAATGGCCATTCTGGGGAACTGGAAAGAGAGCTAACCAAGAAGGTGGCAGTAAGGATGTTTGTGGTCCAGCTGAAGTTGGAGCCCATGAATCAAGCACCAGTCCATCTAGTGATGAGTTCCCCAGTAGAACACAGCGTGCTAGAGGGAGCTCACAGCAACCCTTCCCCACTAGGGCTCTGGAAGTTTACTCTAAGGACACAGTGTGAATTGGGTCAATAGTCCCAGACAGCGACTGAGCCATGTCAGCCAGACTATGGCGGTGCCTTCACAAAGTACAAAGTGAGCCTGAATGGAGGCAATTGAATGCCATTGGTCTTTCCTTCCATGTGGCCAGAGTACCATTTGCTCTTTCTTAGAAGATGCCCTACCCCACAGGACTTGGTTGCCTTTCCCTTCTTGGCTCACTCTTTACTTCCCTTCTGTTAAGATTGGATAAGGCCTCCAGTCTATTCTGGCTGTCTGATCACCTCTTGTGTATTTACGTACGTAGATGGATATTTATGCAACTCACGTTTACTCTGGTCACTCTTTTCTGTAACTGAAAAGACAAATATGGTTTTATGTCTCATCCTAGTCAATGAACATACTTGAAGCATAGAAAAGTCCAGAATACACTGGAGAATAATCAGCTCATGGATGTGGCCAGATGTGATACTGCCTTTTCCCAGGCAAGGAAGTTAAATTATCCCTGGGAATTGGCTCTACGAGAGTATTCTTTGAGTACATTCCTTCATACTTGAAGAACGCAAAAACTGTTCAGAATCAATTCATTCACAAAGTCCAGCCCATTGCATGTGCCTGAATTAAAAATGGGACAATACATTAGCATTGAGTGCATGCATGCATCTGACGACCTTCTGAGATCTGGAAGTCAGACTGATACAGTCTAACACCATTTCCAACATTTTCTATGGGGAAATGTGTTCTGAATGCCAAACAATCAATATTACCCAGGCTGCTTAGGAGGTTTTGGAAGACCTTTGAGAGGATAAAGCTGGCTGTCCGGTGGGAGCTAAAGCCACGCTCTAGGAGATTATGCAGTAGGTGGGACAAGGAGGCAGTGAGGGAGGCCCAGATGTGAGTGCTGTGTACTGTCAGCACCCCAGATAACCATTCCAAACTCAGTGGCACCTTCTTCAGTGCTGCCAAGAGCTCTTTTGCTTGTTCCGGGTGAGCTCCCACCCCTCCCCTCAGAATAAGTTACAGGCCTTCACACACCCCCTCAGGCAGCCCATCACAGCTCATCTCCTTTTCTAAGCTGATGATCTTGCCTACTCCACAGATATGACTGAAGCATCAACCATAAAAGTCAGTCAACTGCCTGCCCTGCAGAAAAATAGGTCTATGTAGGCCACCATAACCTTGCTTCCGTCCATTTCAGAAAAAAAGTAATGTCTGTCTATGGTGGTAGCCATAAGGAGGTTTAGCTCACTCTCATTTTTCAAAAGAAACAAAACCCTTCTTGAGTCTATTATCCTTCTTTCCTTCCTGCAGAAATCTGATTCTTTGAAAGAGGAGTCTGCAATCACTGTTTCTGTCCCCTCACCTCCCATCCAGGACAGACAGGCAGCTCTGCCTTCCCAGAGCCACCAGAACTATGACCTGGTGCCAATCCAATGGCCATTTTTAGCCCTCCTCTTCCTGGGCTTCCCATCAGCAGTTGACCCATTTATCATTCCTCCCGTAGCACTTTATGTTCTCTTGTTATCCACGACACCACTCCTATTTTCTTTCTTCTGCTCTGATTCTATTTCTCGTGTTCATTCTTTTTATTGGTATTTCCCCAAATTGTGTTTTTTGTCCTTTTCACTTCTCATACGTGGTTCCTAAATGGTTTACTGTTTCTCTGTGGCTTAATCTACACCGTATCATGTTATTCATGAGGGAATTTTTCTAATATCAAGAAGAGAAAGCTGATACATATACATAGATATAGATATATGGATATATATAGTTATACACACATGTATATACATAAATTTAAGCAATTGACTTATCAGTCTAAATATGCATTGAGTCTATCTATTAATATTTCATTCAGTTATTGCCTTAACATCTACAGCTTCACAAGGGTAGCATATTTTTTGTACATCTGATAATGCTGGGTTTTTCTTTCCCCTTGTACAAAATAACAACTAGAAATGTCTATAGATTCTTGGGTCATAATCTATGCCCTCTCTAACCCTATCGATATTATTTTCTGACTCTTTGGAGACATAAAATGAAAATTCCAGTCCTGGCCTTGCTGGTGGTGCCCCTTTACTCTGCTCTCTGACTATGGGGCTCACCACCACTCACCTCCTCGATGTAGCCCTCCCTCCTGGGAGAGTGGGCCTAGAGGCTGTCCTCACTCACCTTCACTCCTGGACAGCTTTATCTCTCTAACAAGCAAGCTGATCCAAAGATGGCTCCCTTCCACATCACCAACACTTGTCCAGGTTTCTACTTATTTCATATTTCCGTGGTCTCTTCCATGGAAATAAGGAGGGGGGTGGTTAGATGCAGGACTCACATTACTAGCCACCATTTGACTTAAAAAACTTGTATTTGCACTTTAAATTAACCTTGATCCCTATGCTACAGTCTGAAGGTTTGTGTCTCCCCAAATTCATATGTTGAAATCCTAACTCCCAAGGTAATGACATTAGGAGACCTCTAGGGGGTCATGAGGGTGGAGCCTTCATGAATGGGATTAGTGTCCTTATTAAAGAGCACTAATAGAAAAGAGAGCTTCCCCCTCACCTCTTCTACTATATGAGGACACAGTGAGAAGGTGCCATCTATGAGCCAGGAAGCAGGGCTCACTAGACACTGAATCTGATGGTGCCTTGATCTTGGACTTCCCAGCCTCCAGAACTGTGTGAAATAAATGTCTGTTGTTTTTAAGCCACCCAGTCTATGGTATTTTGTTATAGCAGCCAGATGAACTAAGACACCCTATTTCTGCCTTTTCTTTCGATTCAGTTAATTTTTGTGGGGAGGGTATTTTACCAACCCTTTTAAAGACCCTGTGTTGTAAAGAATTGAACCTCATCTAAAGAGAGGTCTGGCCTTTGCCCTTGGCTTCTAGGAGGTAATCTCTAAGCCCTTAGAATGCCATGCCCGATAGGAATGTCTTTGTTTGCCAGCGAGCCTTGTACTAGCCAGATGGTAACCATGTGATTCAGGGTGGGAGTTTGGGGTCCCACAGTATCAGTTCAGCCTCCTCATGGGCTGAAAACTGAGATCAGCCAGATGGACAGTTAACCATGCCTACATGATGTAACTCCAATTCTGATTGGACACTAAGGCTTTGATGAGCTTCCCTGATTGGCAATACTCCATGTGTATTGTCACATATCGTTGTCAGAAAGAGTTAACACTGTCCATGACTCCATGGGCAGAGAACAACTGGAAACTCTGTGTTTGGAACCCACCTGGACTCTGTTTCTCTGTCTCTTCCTTTGGCTGATTTTAATCTGTATTCTTTCCCCATAAGTAACTGTATGAGTATAGCAGCTTCCCACGAAATCTGGCGAGTCTTTGTAGTGAGTTATCAAACTTGATTTTAGTTTTGGGAAGTCCCTGAACTTGCAAATTAATGTCAGAAGTGAGGGAGTTCTTGGGAATGTCCCCTAATTTTTCTATTGGCTAAACTTCACAGACTCTTCCTGGAGGTTGGGGAAGTGTAGAAAGAGGTGCCATTGCTTCCTCCCCTTTGGAATCTTACAAACTTGCAGGCACACTTGATTACCAGAGGCAGGGATTCATGACTAGTTAAAACTCTTGACCTCTCTGTGGTGGTGGCAATGTAATGTAAAAGATTAACATTCACAGATGTTACACTATTCTCTTGGTCACCCTTCACCACCTCCAATATTTGAGCAGAACTGCTTATAACTCTGACTATGCTGCTAAATTCTCAGGAAGTAAATTCCTTGCATGTTCCAGTAAAAATACCATCTCCCTTTTGTGTTGGTCTTCAACATCATGCCTGAAAACTTAGTTCTTGCAGCAGTTTGTACCCTACTTCTTCAGACCACTTTGCATGATTTTCTAAACACAATTTTCTGTCTTACAGACATTACTGTATCAGTTGACAAAAAAAATACATTGTTCAAGATAAGATGGCATACTTTTACAAGGTGTGCAGCACACCAGGGATATAGCACACTTATTGAGAACAACTACTCTGTTAGAGGCACAGAGTCTTCTTCACCTTCAGTCTTCACTGGAGGACTTGGGATGAGAAACGTGGATCACAGAGCAGATGTAACTTAAAGAAGGATTAGAAAGAGGGACAATAATAGCTAGAGGTGTACAGGGAATGAGCATACCCAGAGGAGGGGAAAAATCAGGAAGTAAAGGCATATGTAAGAGGAGAACTTGCAAAAAACCTAAAATAGGTAATGGAGCAGGATAATGGGAGTGTTTTAAGATTACACTGGCTGATGTACTTGTTGAGTCCTTTCTGACAGTCCATTCCACCTAGCAATGTCCAAGAGGTCGTGTGCTTCCCATGCCTGGAGGAATTCAAGTAGAACAAGACAGCCACTCAGAGGGGATGTTGGGAATAAGATTTGTGTCTCTTCTAAGACTGAATTTTTCTATATTCACTAATATTCCTGCATCGTTTTATCCCATGAGTTTCCACTGCAGTGGACTGCATTCGCTTGCCTGGTTTAGCTGTGGAGTCACTTCTGTCTGTTAGTCACAGCAGGTCAGGGGCACATAACAAGAGATTCTCTCAACAAGCTTTCCATTCCTAGTAATAATTCAATATCATTTTCAGCTTAATGTGCTAACATAGCCTGTCTTTTTATATCATAATATAGTGTTTTATATCAAAGCCACCCTTAATTTCCACACAATAGCCCCCAAACTGCTTTGTAAATCTGTTTATATTAATTTACACAGCTACTAAGCAACTGACAAAATGTTGAGTCTCTACCAAGCTTCCCCCGCCTCTCTTCGAGAAATGTTTATATTATATGGAGTCTACAATAGGTGGTGTGAGCGTCATGGAAGCAGGACGAGGTGCAGCAGGCATCTTGGTATCTGTCTTCCCCCCCACACACACCTTCTCTAAGCCTGGCACGTGGCACACACACATCTGAGTCAGCAGAGGGAAGCAAGGAGACAGGGTATCTGAGATAAGGTGTCTATAAAGGTGCTGTGGCCCACCTGAAGCGACCAGGTGGCTTGTCTGCAGTGGGAGAAAGCTGGAACATCAGCACTGAAGACAAAGGGCAAGAGGACAGATGGCCAGGCACGTGGCTCACCAACGTTCCTCACTGAAGACTGGGACTGGGACTTCATCTATTTATCCCTAGCACCTAACCCAAGACCTGGCCCGTTATAAGTTATCAGAAGCTGTTTTAAATGAATTAATTAAAATAATAGCTAATGTTTACTGAAGACTTACTAGGAGGTAGCTCCTTATGCTATTTTAACATGGGTTATCTCACTCAATACTTACAATCTTGTGGACTAGGAACTATGGTTCTCCCCATTTCCCAAAGGAGAAGACTGAGACATAGAGCATTAAAGTCAACATGCCCAAGGCCAAAGAAGGAGTTAGGGACTGAACCAGGACTCAAGTCTGGGCAGTGTGGCTGAAGCGTCCACGCGCTTACCCACGTATCAGGCAACACAGCCAGAGTGAGAGGGGCAGGGGCAGGGAGTCAGCTGCTAAGTCAGGGACTGGAGCCGAGGGGAGCAGTGAGCAGGAGGGCTGTGTGTGAGGAACGAGGAGTACGGACGGTCCTTGTTATATGGATTGACAGTGAGCACACTGGACACTTCTTCAGTACTCCTGCCTTCTTTCTGCCCCATCTTCTCAAAGGGGTTGAACAAAGAGATTTCAGAAAAGCCTTGTTTTCTCCTCCAGAGAAATATGAAATGATAATATGTTAAAGCAGGAAAGATGGAGGTTAGACCCAAAGAAGAACCATGTTCTGTAATATTATAGTGGAAGATCAGCAGGGAAGGAGGCTGGGATCAGCCTTGTCTGCAGAGACCCTACTTTCCAGTCCTTCGGGGTTGGTGGCTTCTGCTGTGCAGGCATAAGGCCTGGGATACCTGAGGCTCCTCTGCTCTTTTTTCCTCTGTCCTACTTTTCTCATTTCAGAAGCTACAAAACTGAGCAAGGACCAGCCCTGAGCCCTGGATGCATAGGTCAATTCCCGAATCCAAGGAAAGCTCCAGGGTGCAACATAGGACAGCTGTGGCAGGACCATCTCCTCCCACGGCCACTTCCCGTGCAGCGTAGTCACTGCAGTATTTCTCTTCAGAGTTACAAAGTGCTTTCCCATCCTTTCTACAGTTTTGCCCCAACAACCCATGAGGTGGACGAGAGAAGGCAGTTTTATTTTAATTTCACAGATGAAGAGACTTGCTGTGGCAGACCCTACAGTCGAACTGCTCTGTGCTCTACAAGCCACCCGAACTCTACCCATCTCAGAACTCTCTCTCTGCAAGGTAATTGCTGCTTTATGTGTGCCTCTCCCCCGACAGAGCATGGGATTTTTTTTTAAGGTAAACAAATGTTTTTCAACTGCATTTTCAACACATGACACATACAGACCCTAGTATATAGCAGACCTTCAATACCTGTGTCCAATGAGTAAATGGGTGTCCTGAGCAATAAAAATTGGGTAATTATGAATGATATCCAAGATTTCCTTCTTTCCATTTGGAGAAGAAAATTGAGAACATAGGAGTGTAAGATTTCTCAGGCCCTCGGGACCTGTGACATCTTCTGTTAGATTGGTATGGGAGCAGAGCAGAATGTGGGGGAAATTCAGAAACTGACCCTGGATGCTGATCCCACAAAGTGGACTAAGCCCCTCTTCTGATGCTCCTTAGATTTTAGGGAAAGGGAAAAAAATAACAAAGCAGGGTAAGGGAATAGAGAGTAAAGACCAGGGACATTTTATAGAGGAGCGTCTCTGTTAGGCGGCACTGACTAGGTCCTAAGGAAGAGATAGTCATGTAGATATCAGGGGGAAGGACTCCTCTCTAATGCAAAGGCCTTGAGGTGAACTTGTGCTTGGGGTGTTGAAGAATAGTGAGATGGTTAGTGTGATGGGTGTGGAACAGGACAGGGGAAAGAGATAGGAGATGACATCAGAAAGGTAACCAAGAACCATTAGGTAGGGCCTAGGAGGGCCAAGGAAGGACTTTGCATTTTGTTCTGTGTGGTATGGGAGACAGTGGATGATGCAAGGGGCATTAATAAGGAAAAGGGGGCTCCAGGGTTTCAGTCCAGGGCTCTCCGCCATAGTACCTGAGATAGATCTTTGGGTGTTTGGGGTCAGCATCTAGGGCAAGATCACACCAGGCACTGTCCTTGACACAGGGAAGGGTTAACTACCCTTCCCAGAGCTCCCTTCCCCAAAGGACATGCCACGTGATTGGTGGAGCCCAGAGTGAGTGAAGGAGGGCGGAAACTGGAATGCACAACAGAGATGTGAGAGCTGTCACATGATTCTCCCACCTCTGCTCACTCAAACGTGACTTGCAGAAACTGGGAACAGTTTCAGGAAAGCACAGTTGCAGACTCATAGCCTGCTGACCTGGACAGGATATGACGATCGGCACAGTGGGCAGGAGTGGAACCAAAGCTCATAGAAGAAAAGATCACGCTCCAGCTTCCAGCCCCAGGCTAGGGTTTCCGTGTGCGCCCCCGCCGCCAGGAGTGTGGGCTCTGCGGCTGTGGCCGACGCAGGGCAAGGTAGCACTTTTATCAAGCCTGTAGCTGGTTTCTGTGATGCCGCAGTCATTAAGTTATGAAAGTTATGTGCATTCCTAGGGACGTTTTAGCACTAATATAAGTATTTCAGAGTGAATTGGAGGAAGTATTCAAGATGTCCAAGAATTTGGTTAAATAACAAGTGGAATACATTAGTGAGTAAGGTATCCAAATGTCCCTGTATTTTTTTTTTTTAGCTTAAACTTTTAAGTTCTCTATTTTTTAATGGCATGCTTAGTTAAGAAAGATTATTTTAGGTGATAATTGAGTGCAAAAGCATATCCATAACAAGATAACTGCTATGCTTGCTATATGATCAGTTTGGCGTAGCATACTCTAATTATAGGTGTTTTTTTTAAAAAACAAAAACAAAAACAAGTAACTGTTGTAATGCTATTATTAAAACTACATTAGTTGTAACAGTACTGAAATAATGGTTTAAATAAGCAACAGCAGTCTCAATTTGAGATGACACAAATTCCCCTCCCCCCACCCCCATCCCCACATAAAAACATTCTATTCTTTGTAATTTTCTCTCAAAGAGAGAAAATTACAAATTACAAATCCTGTGGAGTTTCTGAATTTCCCCCACATTCTGCTCTACCCCAACACCAGTCTCACAGAAGTTGTCACAGGTCCCGAGGGCCTGAGATATCTCACCCTCCTATGTTCTCAATTTTCTTCTCCAAATGGAAATAAGGAAATATTGGATATCATTCATAATTACCCAATTTTTATTGCTCAGGACGTGCATTTACTCATTGGACACAGGTATCGAGGCTCTGCTATGTACTAGGCACTGTTGTAGTTACTAGGGATAGGGCAGGGGACAAAAGTGGACTAAGCTCGTGCTCTGATGCTCCTTAGATTTTAGGGAAAGGGAAAAAAAATAACAAAGCAGGGTAAGGGAGTAAAGACCACGGGCAATTATAGAGGAGTGTCTCTGTTAGGCGGCACTGACTAGGTCCTAAGGAAAAGATAGTCATGTAGATATCAGGGGGAAGGACTCTTCTCTAATGCAAAGGCCTTAAGGTGAACTTGTGCTTGGGGTGTTGAAGAATAGTGAGATGGTTAGTGTGATGGGTGTGGAACAGGCCAGGGGAAAGAGATAGATGACATCAGAAAGGTAACCAAGAACCATTAGGTAGGGCCTAGGAGGGCCAGGGAAGGACTTTGCATTTTGTTCTATGTGGTATGGGAGACAGCTGGCAAGCAGAGAAATAACACCATCTGATTTATGTGTTAAAAGCATCACTTTAGCCGTCTGTGAAGAATAAGGAGGACAAAGGTAGAAGCAAGGAAATTAGTTAGGTGACTGTTGCAATAGGACAGGTGAGAGGTGGTGGTGGCGAAGGTGATGAAAGATGGTAGAGTTCTGAGTATTCTTGAGTATTGGCAGAGCCAATAGAATTTGCTGATGGATCGATATGAGGTAGGGTTGAAAGGAATCAAGGATAATTATAATTTTCTAACCTAAAAACTGAATGATTAGAGATACAATTTACTGAGATGAAAAAGACAGAAGGAGCAGGAAGTAGAGGATAAGGAAGCAAAAGTTTGATTTGGCACATGAGAAGTTTTATTTTTTATTTTTTTGAGAGAGTCTCACTCTGTTGGTGGGCTAAAGTGCCGTGGTGTCAGCCCAGCTGGATACCTGTTAAACATACAGATGGAGATGCTGAGTAGGTGGCTGGATATACAAAGCTTGAATTCAGGAAAGAGGTCAGAGTCAGAAATACAATGGGGTATGTCAAACCAAGAGACTGAATGAGATCACTTAAAGAATTGGTGTAAAGAAATGGGTGAGTCTAAGGACTGAAGCCAGAGACATTTCAGTATGTGTAGATGGATGGGAGAGATTTGCAGCAGCAAGCAGGGGAGAATGAAAAGCTTTGGGAAGGAGAAAACCAAGCAAGTGGAGTCCCATGGGCCATAATGTCTCAAGAAAGAGGGAATGATTAACTACCAAATGTTGCTGGTAAAATTTTACTTTACAAACCCAGCTATTGTCTTTTTTTTTTTCAGCCTAGGTTTCTTTTTCAGTTCCTCTCCAGATGTTTCTTGGTGGGGTGCCCCTGGGTTTTTTACTATTCCCATTTTAGTCCATTCAATCCTCTTCCTGTATCATGATAGTTTTCCTCCATACCTTCCCAGAAGCCTTAGCTTGGTCATTTTCAGGAACAAGGAAAACTATGACACTAAACACAGGCATGAAATTGTTTGAATGAGGATAAAACATCTGCTCCAAAACCACATGTAGGTCAGTTTCTACAGAAAAGCTCTTGTCCATCCTCACTCTGTTTGTCAAGAATTTCAGGAATCAAAATCACAACACTTTAAAACTACTGCTTTGGCCAGGCGCGGTGGCTCATGCCTGTAATCCTAGCACTCTGGGAGCCCGAGACGGGGGAGGATGGTTTGAGCTCAGGAGTTCAAGACCAGCCTGAGCAAGAGCAAGACCCTGTCTCTACTAAAAATAGAAAGAATTACCTGGTCAACTGAAAAAATATTTAGAAAAAATTAGCCAGGCATGGTGGCGCATGCCTTTAGTCCCAGATACTCAGGAGGCTGAGGCAGAAAGATTACTTGAGCCCAGGAGTTTGAGGTTGCTGTGAGCTATGCTGACACCTTGGCACTCTAGCCCAGGCAACAGAGTGAGACTCTGTCTCAAAAATAAATAAATTAATTAATTAATTAAAATAAAACTACTGTTTCTACTATTGCCACATTTGTACTAGTATGGTATACAAATGAGTGATACTTCATAATGGAAAATCAATGGGTTTAAAGTCAGTGATTTAAACAGTATTTGGGTTCCTATCTCAGCTCTCTTAATAAGATGCTGTATAACCTTGGAGAAAACATCTCTCTGGCTCTTAATTGAACTAGCTCAAGATTAGTAAACAAGTTGTCAACCTGTGACCCAAGTAATAAAAACATCTTATATACAATTATGGTTGTTGGCTAGAATCCTTGCTCATTCTCTGCTTAGTTCTCATAGTTTGTTTGCAGATTCCTTTGGATTTTTTATGTTCACCATGATATGATCTGAAAATAATAATTTATCTCTCCTTTTATAATTCACATACACCTTATATACTTTTCTTGTCTCATTGCTTTGGTTAAGACACTAGTTCACTAATTAATGATACTATCAATGACTGGAGAAATTTTTGTCCTATTCCTGACGAAGACAGTATTGCTTCTAAAGGTTCAGCATTATGTATAATGTTTGCTGTAGTTTCCTACAAATTTGTAAAGTTTTGAGTGTGTATTGAATTTTATAAAGTTTTTACCATATCTTCTGAGCTGATCATACGTCATGTTGCATTTAATCAATGTGATGAATTACACGGATACATTTTTATAATATTGGCACATTCTCACATTCCTGGGATAAGTGCCATTTGGTCATGGTGTGTTTTTAATACACTGATGGTTTTGATTTGCTAATGTTTCATTTAGGATCTTTGCAACTATCTTCATATGTGATACTGGTCTATAACTTTCTTTTTCTATTTTTGCCTGATTTTGGTATCAAGGTTCCTGTGGACAGGTATGCCCTTCCTTCTTATGTGCTGTGGGTTTCTGCACCATTTGTCATTCACAGAATGACTCAAAAGGAGAAGGAAATCTATTATATTTTTTCATATTTTTATTCTTTCCATTATTATTTTTCATTCCTAAAGTTCCAAGTTTCTTCTTTTATTATTTCTTTCTGTTTTAACATTTTCCTTTAGCCATTCTTTCAAGATAAGACTGCTAGTAACAAATTCTCTTAATTTTCCTTCACCTGAGAATATCTTGATTTTACCTTTATTCCTGGGTATAGAATTCTAGGCAGACAGTTGTTTTCTCTTAGCTTGGAAAAGTATCATGATGCTGTTTCTGCCCTCTATGAGAAATCAGTAGTCATTCAAATTGTTTTCCCCTGTAGGCAATGTGTCATTTTCCTGTAGCTATTTTCAAGATTTTTCTCTGTCTTTAGTTTGCAGAAGTTTGATTATAAATATGTCTTGGTGTGAATTTCTTTTGGTTTCTCTCGTAGGGGTCAGGGGAAATTTGCCCTTTCCCCCAAAAGTCTGCTGAAAGATCAACTCACACTTAAGGCAAATTAATAAAAGAAAAGTTTATTTACCATGCACATGAGGAGAATCACAGAGTGATTACTCAACATCCCAATGAAGTTCAGATATTTTTACAGACGCCTTTTGGTGGGGGGGGAATGAGAAGTATAGGTAATTCTATTTAGGGGTGATAAACATTTACTAGGGAGGATGAATGGATGGGAGAAAAAGATTGACTTGTAAATTAATCTGCAAGACAGGTATTATGTTTTAAATGACTCAGGACATGTCAGGTCGAATTCTGCAATATATTGAGATAACAGGGAGAGGAAGGGAAATAAATTGACCCCTTTGACCTTTTGATCAATTCAGTTGATTTATGCAGATAGAGAGAAAGACTCTTCGAAGGGCCTGTCAATCCCTGTCAAGAGCCACTGCACCCAGCCCTGATTTGCATTATTTTCTTAGTGATTTCTCATTAGCTATTTGGATATCCATTTTTATGAAGTGTCTATTTGAGTTTCTTGATCACTGGGTTGTCTGCCTAATTCTTATTGATTTGTAGGACTTCTTTTTATATTTTAGATAGAAGACCATTAAGGGATATATGCATTCCAAATGCCTTCTTTCACTCCGTGGCCTTTTTTTTTTTTTTTTTTTTTTTTTTGCTCATAATGGTTTCTTGTGATTAAAACAAGTTCTTGAGTCCACTTGCTCAAGACTTCTTGGTCATGGCTCCGAGCCATGGTCCTCAAATTTGACTTAGAGTAAACCTCTTTAAATTACTTTACAAAGTTTGGCTTCTTTTCTGTTGCGAAGGTTGGCACCCAGACATGATGCTCAGAGAAGACTCAGAACCCCCAAAGGAGTAGCCCAAACTTGGCACCAGGTACCATCATGGCCCCCTGACTTCGAGCTTTTCCTTGGGCAGAACTGGTAAGTCCTCCTGAGCTCCACCTCCCGTTTTTTGGTTGGTGGTCCTGGTTTATTCTGAGTTGGTTCTTTTCCTAAGTATTTGTTGCTTGGGATCCTAATTGGGATTTGGAGGTGCATTCTAAAGGGTCTTCTTTCTCCATTGCCTTTTCATCCTAAAATTAATCTCAATTGGCTTTTTTTTTGCAAAAGAGGAAACTGAACTGTCTTGTTTGTAGATAAACGAGAGACTGAGTTCTTCAGCCCTGAAGAGAAAGGGCATTTTACTCCTCCTAGCTGAAAGGCACATTTGGGTGACCAGGGACCTGAGTGGGAGTTGCCTGGAGTAATTCCCCATGGCCTGAGTGACCCTATAGGGAACCCCCCAACAAAATTAATTAAAATAAGGCTTGTTCAGGAAACACATATAAGAGCTAAACACTCAGCATTTTGAGCCCTCTTGGAGGTATAGACCCCAAAAGAGAGAAACTGCGACATGCAAGAGGGTGGGACCAACTCAATAGTGAAACATTGAGAAGTCCCCACCCATAATCAGCACAGTCTGATCCATGACACCAAACCCTAGAGTACAGTTCAGTTGCTTCTTTTAAAGAAAAATGAAGAAAATGGGAAATAAATCCTTTAAAAATGAGGAAAGGAAGGAGAACGACCCCCTTCAGGCTCCCAGGTTGGTTCATGGCACCTCTACTTGCAAGTATTTGTGTAAATGGAAAGGTTCAAAGGCATACCAGGTTTTCTGGGGCTCCCGCTGGTTATAGACAATTCTGGTGCACTGAGTTTTTACTAAAGGGCAAATTACATCAAGGAAAATTCCTGCTGCTAACTTTTTCTCCTGATGTTGAGATAAACTCATTGTTTATGATATTTCCATTTGAAAAGCTACCTGGAGATCTCACAGCCAGTTCTAGCTAAAATGTAAACATTGAAAAAAACTCATCTTAAACTGAAGGGAAAAAAGGGTAAAAGGTTTTTTAAAATCAAACTTCCATGGAAACTGCTTTACCCAAAACTTTGATCCTCAAGCATAATTGATTACCTAACAGGGCAACTAAAGTTTTGCCATGTGAACAAGTTCCAGTTTTGTCAGAAGAAATTTGGATGCAGTTGTCTCTTACAAACTGAGTCATGACAAGTTTTAGGTGGATAGCAAGTTTATCCGATAGCTCCAGGATTTAAAGCTGTTGAATCCCACCAGGCCCAACCTGCTGTTCACTGCCAATGCCTTGTTACTCAAGATGCAAGCATCTTCCCTCTAGGGCTAGGGACTATTGCAGAAGAGCCGGTATATGAGATTATAAGGGCCGATTGGGAGGGACAGACTTAGTTTAGACCCTCCAGATCAAGAAGGGGCACACAGAAGCCTAAATAAATACTAAATGAGGGACTTTGCCTTTCCAGGCCACGTGGTTCAGATATCCATCCCAATCATAAAAAATGTCCTGCTTCCCATAGACTTAGCACTTTCTGAATATAATTGTTCATTTATGCAAAAGGATATATAATAAGAAAGGTTTATGCAAAAGGATATATACATAAGATATATTATATCTTATTAAATATAAGATATAATATATCTTATGTATATGTCTTATTATATATTATTATCTATTATATATATCTAAGATATAATATATCTTATTATATATAATATATCTTAGGTATAATAAATCTTATTATATATAATATATCTTATTATATATCCTTATAACAGGATATATAATATCCTTTTATATATATATTATATATAACATATATAAATATTATATATAATATATAAATATTATATGTATTATATATAAATATTATATATACTATATAAATATTATATATATCCTTATAAAAGAATATATGATATCGATTATATATAAATAATATATAATATATAATATATAATATAAATAATATATAATATTATATATAATATATAAATAATATATAATATTATATATAATATAATATAAATAATATATATTATTTAGATATATAATATATAAACATTATATATATCCTTATAAAAGGATATATAATAAGAAATTTTTAAGCCACCTTAGGACAAATTACTAAAGAGACTAAAATATTGTGACACAATAAAAGTTTCTAAATTCCTTAGCTTAAAATGGTTAACAATGCTTATGTTTGCTACAGATCTGCAACTAAACCCAAGAATATAGCAGCTCAACACTTATAGATAAATTAATTTTGGACCTTTGAAAATAAAAACCAAAAAACAAATTCTTGATTCTGCTGTAATATACTCTAAGCCTTTATCTTCTCACCTGTAAAGTGGGATTTATAGTAGTATCTCACTCACAGAATTGTTATGAAGAATACATTTTTTTAAGTGCATGTACTCCTAGCACAGTGCCTAGCACTTAGGAAAGCTCCATAAATCTCATCTCCAGTGCCACCCTTCTGTCCCCTGTCTGTTTTTTTCTATTTCTTTTTTTTCTGAGTCTCTGAGAAGTTAGTCATGTGTTGTAGCAGAAAAGGTAGACCATATGGCCTTAATCAATTCCTAACCTCTCTCTGAGTCTGTGATCCTTTATCTGTAAAATGGAGTACCATCACCTTTGTGGGTCAATTCATTTTTTCCTTCCTTATTAGACACCTATTAATATTATGTGCTTGCCACTGAGATAAGCCATTAAGTAAATTAGACATGAGTCATTCACACATGTCAAGCCATGACCCCGCCCCCCTTTTTAAAAACCCCAGCTAGAGAAGAGATTGGAGCAATACGAGAGGGAAGTAGGTTCCTTTAAGTGACTGATGTTCAGAGAACGATATGCCTGGCCCCTCAACATGCCTTGTCCTCATCTCTCTCCTCTGGCAGCTCACAGGTGAGTCCCACCAGATTCTCTTCTATTCTCCTGACTGTCTTCCTCTGAAATGTACCTCCAGGCTCCTAGTTCCACTCTGGATCTCTGCCTCAACTCAGGAGGCTCTGCTTTCTCATCTAACATTGCTTTCTACCAACCTCTGGTCTCTGAATCACAGACAGCAGAAAGAGACTGGAGGGAGAGGAAAAGGAATGGCTCTGTGAACCAACTCCCCTTCTGCCTGTCCCAGGGAAGGAATGACTGAAAGAAGTGGTGCTGGGCTTCAGGAGACCTGTTTTCTAATCCAGAGTCTGCCATGAATTAGATGAGAAATGGCAAAGCTTTCCTGGGCCTTAGAGACTTTATCTTCCAGCCATCCCTCTTTTTGAGGGCAGCTTTAAAAGGAAAGTGAGATTGTACAAGTGTGTATTTATTTGTTTACATATATATTTTTAATTTAAATATATTTATAAATACATTTTAACAGGTCATGCATAACAATGATATAAATAGAAAGAATTGCTTGAATTTTCTTTCTTAACTCAAGGAATATAATCAGTCTCCACTTGGAAAGCCAACTCATATCATAGGTACTTTCTGTTTAATCTCATGGAGCATAAAGAACCAAGGACTGTTCACCTGTCACAGGTATTCTTTTTTTTTTTTGGTTTGTTTTTGAGAGAGAGTCTTGCTCTGTCACCCAGGCTAGAGTGCCATGGCAACTGCCTAGCTCACAGCAACCTCAGACTCCTGGGCTCAAGCAATCCTCCTGCCTCAGCCTCCTGAGTAGCTGGGACTATAGGCTTGTGTCAGCACACCAAGCTAATTTTTCTGTTTTTAGTAGAGACAGGGTCTTGCTGTTGCTCAGGCTGGTCTCAAACTCCTGACCTCAAACGATCCTCCTGCCTCTGCCTCCCAGAGTGCTAGGCTGTCACAAGTATTCTAATCTTTGAAGATTTTTCTATTCTAAGGGCTCTTGGAAAGGATCAGGGGCCCCATAAATGAGAAATGTCCCTCTTGTTATCATACTCATGGAGTCCCACCATGAGGTAGCCCTCTGAGGACTTGGCACAACTGGTTCATTCTGGGTGCCCAAGCTGTTTGAAGTGGCCACACAGGCAGTTGGGCCCCCATCCTCCCCTCCCTGGCCTCTCTATGTGGTCAGTATCAGCAGCTCTTAATACTGGATGAATACTCTTGAATTCATCAGAATTTTGCATAAGCACCTGATTCTAAGCAGGTGGTCCTGGAATAGGCTCTCCTATTAAAAACCACTTCCTGAACAGAAATGGTGATCAAAAATAGAGCTTGGGGGGGGGGGGGGGAGGTGGGGCAGGGCATGGCAGAGCTTTTGAAAGCCCCAGGCTCTCCACTGAAACCTGAACCATGGCAAGAGAGTGCATGTGTGACTCTCTGCCATGGGGGTCCCCTGTGCCCCACTCCTGGAGGCTGTGAGAAGTCTGTGTGGTACACTGCCTATGGCCAAAAGGAGTCAGAGATTGCCCTAGAACCTCCAGTGGGCAGAGCGGTGGAAGGAGTTGTGGCCATGGACGAGGACATCCTGCATTTGACTTAATAGCTGTATCATTGTGAGCAGCTTACTCATCTTTTGAGCCTTGCTCTTCTCAAATGCGTAACAGATAATGAAATTTACCTTGCATAATTGTTGTGATGTTTTAAATGACATATCAAATGCAAATAGTAATCATAAAATAACTGTTTATTAAGCTACTACTACATCCAAGGTGTTTCTCATACCATCCCCTCACAAATCTGTAAGACAGATATAACTATAATCCTTGTTTTACAGATAAGGAAATTTAGGCTCAGAAAGGTCAAATTTCTTGGGCAAGATTACGCAGTTATCTTAAGGTAGAGAAGAGATTGAGTTTCCAAAGGTGGTGTTCTTTTTATCATACCAAACTGCCTAACACTGTACCTGACACCAGAGAGGTGCTCAATAAATGTGTATTTGAGCTGAATCATCAACTGGGAGAGCCAGTGGGGATTTCTTCTCTCTGCAGGTACACAAGTGCAAGGTAGGAACTAGAAAGGCTTAAGAAGAACATGTGGCTCTGTTTCTGGGATGTGAACGCACCAACAGGGAATCACCCTGGCCAAGTTCAGAGGGGTCAAGGTGCAGCTCTCGTGGCCTCAGTATTTCCATCTGCAAAATGGGCACAATCATCTGTCCCCCTGACATATTTTATGATGATTAAGTGTTATAGTAGTGTTGAGGAGACAATTACTAAAAGGAAAACAGAAGAAATGAGCAAGGGGGTTTCTGGGGGATTGTTGAAAAGAACCAGAAGAAACGAAGGGCAGAAGATGAGTGAGGAGCAGAGTGGTGGGGAGATTGAATGTGAATGTGGTAGATTAGGGTTAGAGTTTTGGGAAAGGTGTGTGGTGAAGTGGGAGGTTTTCAAATCTCCATTCTGTGTGCTTCTCGCATAGCACTGATTTACAGAGCTCCTCCCAGGGCGTGTTAGTTAAGGAAAAGTTGGGTAAAGAGCAGTAACTTCCAAACCATTTTGCCTTTTTAAACTGTGGTTTCCTTTTAGGAAATGAAATATTACACAGAAACAAACACACAATGACGCTAATGTTAAAGCCTCCGTGATGAAGGCAAGTCCCACAGTCTGCCCCTGTCACCTCCTGCCACCCTTAGGCCTCCCCCTGAGCTCCCCAGAAATACACCGAGGCACCAGCACAGACTCCACCGGTGGTGGAGGCAGTTTGGGAAATCCTGCCTCAGGAGCCAGGTTCCAGATCCTGGCCGTCCTCTGACTTGGGGACATCACCAGAACCCTCTGAACATCAACCGCTTCATCTGGGAAGTGGGATTGGACTACGTAATCCTTATGATTCCTCCCGATCCGAGGTGCTCTGGTCCAGGTTTCCGTGAGGAAGGTGCCACAACACTCTGGTGCCTTCTGGTGCCAGGTGCTGGGAGAGGTGCTTGGGGACGGGACTGGCCAGCAGGAGCTGGGTTTTCCACTCTCCCCTGCCCTCGGGCTCCCGGCTGCATCGCCGCCCTTTGGTTCTGGCTGCACTGATAATGCACCTTCCTTGTCATATGGCTCCTTCCTTCCACTCAACTCTTGAGACTTTAGGGGACAGGAAACGAAGAGGAGTTGGCAACCCAGAGGAAAGGGAGGTGGTAAGAGGGAGAAGCTGTTGTCCCTCCCTATTATGGAGGGCATCTCAGAGCCGACTCTCCCGATGCCAGAGCACCTGAGTCTTGACCAGGGCAGAAGGCAAAGGGTCTCCTGCCCCAGCTCCCTCCACCTCCAGCGGCAGGTTGGCCTGGGGGGCGCGGGGTGTTCACTGCCATCTTAACCTTTTGGCTCACCTTGCTGGTAAACCATCCAAAAGTGTTTTGGGAAATGTCAGTTTCTCATTTTTAGCCTTCCTGGCAGAAATAAACCCCAAAAGTGGGAAGCCTCTTCAAGGCCTGACTCATGATAACGCCCCCAGCCTCATTTCGTGTTGTTAGGCTGCTCTGTACTTCTCAAGATGCTTTCAAATCCGCATTCACACTTCATTCTCCCCAATTTTCTGACAAACAAAGGTGTTGTTTTTTCCCCTGTGAGAGTTCAGAAATGAAAACTTGAAGTGGTAAGTGGTGAGGCTGTGGTGGAAAGAAGACAAACCTATGAGGCAGAGAAACTAACTAAGTTCTCCCTCCATGTCTGCCACTTCTTCTTTGGGCCTTAGGGCTTGACCTCTATCTCCTGGAGCTGTTCTAAGGATCAAGAGAGGTAATGCCCACTCCACTGGCTTGCAAACTGCAGCGTGATGCCAGGTGTTTGTTGCTGGAGTTACGACGATGGAGGGACCAGCATGGACCCAGGTGTCCTGACTCCTGATTAGGCCAGAGCCCTTTTTCCCACAGCTGCATGCTGAGAGGGGGAGAAGCCATCTCCACCCCTCTCTGGGCAGGACCCCATGACTCCGTCACCAATGATCTGGGACCTAATCCTTACAGATCACTCATTGGCTAATTCACAGCAAGATGGTTCATCCAATCACCACCCAGGGGGGATTTCTTTACGGAGAATTTAAAGTGAGAATGAAATGACATTGGTGGTAAATTTTCAAGGTATGGGTGTGAAGAAGAGTAGGAGACTTCCCCAAGGAAGGGCTTGGATTTAGGCTTCAGGGGCTTTGAATGAAATTTAGATGGACAGAGAGGAGGACAAGGCACAAACAACAGCATGAGGTAGAAAGTGAACTGAGGCCCAGAGAGGGCGGAGGCCTGGCTGCTTATCTGGCCACAGTTGGTGGGCAGCAGTCCGCCACTTCGCATCCTTTCGTGGCATGGTGTCCTCACCCAGGCCTTAAAGAAAACGCCCTGGGCTTCTCCCAGACACGATCAACCCAGGTCATAAGACACCCCTGAACTAATTTACTGTGCCAGAGGAGGCTACCACTTGAGCCGGTGCTGGTCATTCTTATGCAAGCCATTAGATGAGAGGGTGAAATGGATGAAAGGAAGGCAAGTCATAGCATTCACTGCACTGACTTAGGTGGCAGGTGGACATCGGAAGAAGGTGGACGATGCTCACGGGTCCCAATCCTCCGGTGCTTGGTAGGCAGATGTTGGCAGCCACTCATTCTCCAGAGTGTCTTCTGATCCCACAGACCCTGTTAAGTCCCCCCATTGTATGTGCCCACAGTGCCTGGTTATTTCCCTTTTCATAACACAGGCAGTTACTTATTAAATGACTGTCCCCCAACTCCATGAGCTCAAGAATCGTGACTGTCTTGCCTCCTAGTTGTATCCTCAGCTCCTAACTAACTAAACAAATTCTTGTTGAAGGAAAGAATGGCTAACTGAGACAAGTATGACCTGCTTAGGTATAGTAAGACTGTACAGTATCACACATTGCAGGTGCCAAACCATCACAGAAAGCAGATACGCAATTCAGCCTTGGACAGTTGAAAAGAGAAATGTCTTGTTTCTGTCTTGTTTCTCTTACGTGGCCAACTGGGAAGAAGAAACAAAACTAGTTTGGGCTCTCCAACCCTGCCCACTATCATCTAAACCTACCTTAGAGAATGTCATGGAGCTGCTGTCTTCTTTTATTACACCTCTTCTTACCCTGAAGATACACTTCAGATAGAACAGTATACTCCATCGAGGCCTATGTCATCCTCCAATTTCATTCTAATGAGGAACAGTGAATTTCATCCCAACAAGGAATAGTGACTTTCATTCTAACAAGGAACAGTGAATTTCATTCCAACAAGGAATAGTGACTTTCATTCTAAGAAGGAACCAGGCTTTTCTTACACCCACACACAATTCGCATCTCTTGGCATTTACCCCGAGAATGTAGCACCATATGTGTGGAAGGATGAAAAGACTAATTACCCACAGCTTAAATACACACATGCACACATGCTAATGAGCTAACGCCACCACTTTAAACACCTCTCCAAAACCTAATATGAAAACAGAATTGCTTGAAGATTGACCTAAGTCTAGGGATTGCACCCACTTGGGGACAAGTAATACCCATCTTTATTTGACTTTAAGATGTTCACCCTTTCCATCTCTATTGTTGAAGTAAAAGAATGAATGTATTAATTAATTAATTGACTAAATAAAATTGATTTTGTCTGTAGCATCTACTGGGACTAGAGTAGTCAGAAACCATCCTGGCCTTAATATTAGGGAAGTAGAGAGGACAGCTTTTTGAAAAATCAGATTAATTAACAGGATGATTTGATAAAGGGTTGAGTGATCCAAAGTGTATATGCACAAACTGATACATTATAGGAGGAAAACGATTGAAAATAGGAGTCAGCTCCTAAAAGATATTTACCTATGAAGAGAAATCAGTACTTTTGAAGATAAACTTAGTAACAAGTTGGCAGAGACCTCAAACCTGTAATCAAGGGAGTAGATCAACATTTGGTAGGATCAGGTTTCCTCGCCCTAGGTACTGACACAGTAACTTATGTTTGAGAGAAGGTCACCAAAGGACATGAAGGGAATTGAGACTCAATGGGGGCCAAGGGCTTTGGAGTTGACACCTGAGCCCCTTAAGAGTTTGGGGAAGGGGAGTGAGGGAGTGGGCTGGAGTTGGTACAAATGCCAGGGACCTTCAAATTGAGCCATAGTGGAAAGAGTCCAGGTCCCAGAGCTGGAGTGATAGCGAGTGATATTGGAGTGATATTGAGTAAATCCTCAAATCATCACCTAACTAGTTTTGTGCCCTTGGATAAGTTATTTAGGTTTTCTTTGAATCTCAGTTTTTTCATTAAATCAGGAGTTAGCAAACTTTTTCTGTAAAGAGCCAGAAAAATGAATATAATAACAATAATAAGACTGAATATATAATGAATCCAGCCTGGATTAAATTCATTTTTATACCAACATTGTCATTAAAATATAATTTTATATATTTTATATATTTTATTTATATTTATATATTTATAAATTTGGATTTATATATACATTTAAATTTTATTATATTTTATATAATATATTATATTTTATGTAATTTTTATATAGTATTTTATATATCACATAATATTTTTATATATTTCATATATAAAAATATATATTTATGTATATTTATAATATATTATATTTTATTTTATTTTATATATTTTATATTTATTTATATATTTTATATATGTTTTTATATATTTTATATATTCTTTATATTTTTAATAAATATTTTGTATATTTTATATACCAACATGGTCATAAAATATAATTTTAATATTTCAGCAAATAATATTTGAATATTTAAATAATTTTAATTTTTAATTCTATAAAATATAATTTTAATATTTAAGCAAAAGTGCATAGTATCCACAGAAGGCCTAACATAGAGTTGCAGTGGCATCATTATAACACAATGTTAGGATTCTATGGCTTGGCAGTTTTGCTGGGTTTTTAATTTCAACTGGACACATTATGTTAGAAGTCAGGAGGGGAAATAACTTTGGGTTTTTTACTTTTAAGAACACTTTTAAAGATTTAATTTTAGTTTTGCCATTTCTATCAGCCTTGAATAAATTCTTTCTGTCTCTGCTACTTAGCTTTTTCATCTGTAAAATACGCCCTTTAAGGTATCACCCCTGTGGGAACTGATGTAGGCTCTACCACCTGCTGACTCTGTAGTTTGATTAGTCACTTAACCCCACTGTGCCTCAGGTTCTCGATTGTAAGATGGGGGTATAAGAATCCTTCCTCTAAGGGTTGTTTCAAGAGTTAAACAAGCTCACAGTAGATGTTTTTAAACCGTTAGTCCCAATCTAAATTCTCTCACTTCTCTGTGCCGTCCACAGAATCTACCTCTCAGATTTTAATGGGTAGAAGATGAGTCATTCTCCACACCTATTCACTGGAAGGGCTCAGTTTAACACCTCTGGGAGTTTCTTCAGCTGCCATTCTGAACAGTTTTTCACCTAGAGCCACATAACCCATGGTGATCATTTACAGGACATGCTCTCTGGGGTGAACTAAGATCATGGTGAAACAAAAATTTCTCCTGGAAGTAAAACGCTACTACAATTCCTAATAGTCTGTGGTGAGCATCACAAGTTAGCCTGGACATATTGCAGAGCTCCCTGTCAGTCACGTTTTTCCCTTCCCACTCAAGAAAGCATATCAGAGTGCAAGTGAATGAGAATCTCACTTGGGGATGACCTTGAATCCACTCTAATCTGCCATAAAATAGAAAGACAAATCATGCTCAAATTTCTAAGCTATCATTATTACTAGGAACACATAGCTCGCCTCCCTACGTCCTGATCCATGCCTAAGAACCACTGCCCCAGGTCAAGCAAGCCTTTCACTTCGGCTTCAGACTCGGCTCTCTTAGGCACCGTCTGGCAGTCCTAAGGGAGACTTGGGCAGTAACTTCTCCACTTGTCCCCTCTGTTAAAGGTCCCCTCACAGGTACCTGTTAAAGATGGAGCTGGACTTTCAGGTCTACCTCAGACCTTGGCCTTTCCAGCCACAGAGGTCTTTGGGAAAAGTGGGGGAGGGTCACCAGCAGTCACCCTTCCCAGGCAGAAAGTTCTGGTCTCAGTGCTTTCACATGAGAGAGGTTCTGAAGGTGCTCTGAAGAGGTGCTGATTGTGTGGAACTGAGTGGGTTTCTTGGGGTCTTCCCAGGACCCAAAGAGGGTAATTGGTGACAAGGGCAAGGACTTGAGCTTATTTTATGGTTCTCTGTGTCTGCAGGGTCAGCAGCCTCTGGAGCCCTGAAGGAGCTGGTCGGTGCCCTTGGGGGGTCTGTGACTTTTCCCCTAAAGGCCACAGAAAAGCAGGCTGACAGTATTGTCTGGACTTTTAACAAAACTAGTCTCGTCAGCGTACAGCCAATGGGAGACGAAAAAGTCAATGCCATCGTGACCCAAAGTCGTAATAAGGAAAGGATGGAGTTCCTAGGTAAAGGCCACTCCCTGAAGCTCAGCAAACTGATGAAGAATGACTCAGGCATCTACCATGTGGAGATATACGGTTCATTCTCCCCATCTCCCATCACCCAGAACTATGTGCTGCGTGTCTATGGTGAGTAGAATCAGCTCTGATGGCGGATGGCTGCCTTGGTGAGGGGGTGAGCTCCCTGACACGGGAGACATTCCAGCAAAGGCTGGATGAACACTTGGCAAGAATGTGGGAGAGGGGACTCCTGCATGGATGAAATGGATGTAGCTGAGCCCTGGGGTCCCTGCCTACTCAGAGATACTGTAAGAAGTAATGTGGTATGGTGGGCGGGCCACGTGGAAAGTGGCAATCACATAGATCTAGATCAAATGCCGGCTTCTCTACTTACCAGTTGCATGACTTTAGCCAAGTTACTTAATTTCTTCCAGCCTTAGTTTCCATATCTGTAATGGAGAGAAAAGCAATGCCTATTTTAGGAAAATTATTTGGTATAAGGATCTATCACACCCCTTCTTCTGCAGATTCCAGCCAATTGATAAATAGACATCAGAATCAGAAAGAAGATGAAAATATCATCTTTATTTCTGATAAAGCTAGATAGGAGACATACCTCCCCACCAAGTCTGGAGCTTGGCACCCATCCAGGGAAGCTGAAATTACGAAACAGTTGTTCAACCAGCTACAAGGAGAATAGGTGCCTCCCTTACTGAGCCACAAGGTCAGGGCCATGAGGAGATGGGCCTCCAGACTTTTGATCACATATACACATGGTTATACATGTGTATGTGAGCAGAAGACATACATTCTTCAGGCTCACCAGCTGGGGGAGGAAGGAAAAGGGCAAACCACATTTGAACAGCAATCTTTAACAGCTCAAACTCATGTGGGAAGAAGGTAGTTGGTAAATATCAGACTTTCATCATCTCACCAGTGAACCAACTGAGGGTGGGGAGTGAGCACACGATAGAGAGGGGGACTAAAAGTGTTGTTTTAATATTATTCTCTCCTGGAGAAGAAAAGCGAAAGTCTCTTAAAGGAAGTCTGAGGACAAGGAATAATGAGCCTATAAAAGAGATAAAATTAGCTGACATTTAAAATGTATTTAGCACAGGGCTTGCCATGTGGCTCTGCTTGGTGGCAGCTATGTTCTTGTTACATTATTTTTTCCATTATTGTTGTTTTTGTTGTTACTGTTATTGTTATTATTATTAATATTATTACACAGGTGTGGGCAAGAAGACCTAGATAGTTCCCTTTCCCAGATAAGAATGAGAATTATGCTCTGAATTGCTGCTTCCTCTCCATTCTGGAGCTCCCAGGGTGATTCAGGTCCAAGGTATCCAAGGATAATTCAGAGAAAGGCGAGATACAGGCAGGGTTTCCATCCCTGATTGTCCTTTCTCTTTCACAGAGCACCTATCAAAGCCCAAAGTCACCATAGGTCTGCAAAGCAGTAAGAATGGCACCTGCACAACCAACCTGACATGCTCTATGGCAACTGGAGGAGAGGATGTGACTTACAGCTGGGAGGCCCTGGGGCAAGCGGCCAATGAGACCCTTGATGGCTCCATCCTCTCTGTCTCCTGGAGACAAGAGGAAGGGGATATGACCTTCATCTGCATGGCCAGGAACCCCATCAGCATCAACTTCTCAAACTCCATCCATGTCAGGAAGCTCTGTGAAGGTGACTGCCTCTCCCCTTTCTACAGGAGCCTCTGACTCTAGGACCTATGCCTTGTCCAGATCCTGGTCCCCATGGGAACAGGCCCTGTGTGAAAACTGGAGGCCACTCTGGGAAGTCACCAAGCTGGGAGGAAGATGAAAGGTGTTCCAAAAGTTGGGTCATTTTCCCAAGCTGACTTTTCTCCTTTCCCCATGCCTCCACCTGTTCTTTCTTTAAAGGTGTCACAGATTCCTCCATGATCTTCCTGCATATCCTGCTGGTGTCCATCCCACTCAGCCTCCTTGTACTGTGGCTAGCTCTTCTGATTATGTGGAGAGGGAGAGGAAAAGGTAGAACATGTACTATTTTTGTCCTTACCCTCATTCATGCATTTTCTGGGGGCATTGATTCAACAAGCATTTATGGAGCTACGTGCCAGGCTCGGTGCTGGTGCCGAGGTCAAGGATGAAGAGGCCATCAGGAAGCACACGGGCAGCTTGTGCTCCTTAGCTCTGGAGCAGAGAGAGTGCTGGAGTCCTCACCTTCTCTCCTGAGGACATGGCCCTCCCAGTGCCCTTTCCAGGGCCCACTCCTCTCTTTCCCCCAGAGGGACTTACAAAGGTGGCCCTTGTTCTGACACAGGCCCTGCACTGCTCACTCTGCTCCTCTGACCTCGGAGGCAATGGCCCCCAATTCTGAGGTCCCCACAGACCAGCACCTCCAGTCAGCCCTTCCTATCCTCACCCCTGTGAGAGACCCGAAACCTGTCCCAGTCCTCTCCATGAAATCAATCAATCTGAGACCTCTCTTTACTTCCCACTTCAGTCCAGACACATTCCTCCTGGAGAAGCACTTCCTGACTCTCTTCAGCTGCACCCCGTGCTCTGTGTCCCTAAACCCTGATGGTTTGTCTTCTCAGGCTCCCACTGACGCTGTCCATGTGGGGTGTTGGAGGGAGTTGGGTTTGAACTGCAGACTTTGAGACCTCCCTTCCCCCTCAGAAGCCCTCTGAAAGCATTTCTGACCTTTCTGCAGCCCACTTTGACCACCTTTGTGCAGAAATCAGGAAGTAAAGTGACAAGGATCACAAATTCATCCTGGTGTGTCTGCACTTTTCCCAGTTTTAGTACTGAAAGTCCGTCCCAGATAACCCTTCAGTTACAGGGAGGGTTGGTCACCCTGCGTGGGCCATCCAGAAGGGATGGTGGGACAGTGGGGGTGATGAGTGGTAGGAGAGATAGGCTTTCATTCTCTCCCAACTTGGTTTTAGAGTGCATTGAAGAGAAGAAAACAGACATTCATCAGGAAATTCCTAACTTCTGTCCCCATGCTGCAGAGACCACAGACTACGACACAATCTCTTACAAAGATGTGAGTCCTTTCTCATCTTTCCTGGGACCTGATCCTCTCTCTAAGGCTCTCCTTTTTTACTTGAGATTTTTCTATGGCTTTGGGCAACATGGGAATGGGGAGGGCGATGAGGCTATATAGCCCTTGAAACTCAGTGCACCTGTGTCTTTCCCAAGTCTTCATGGATTCTCTTCTGTGCAGAAGTTGGTGTCCTCAGAGCACCTGGTTCTGACCCAACCAATGGCACTCGTGCTGTGGTTCATGGAATCACACCTTCCTCTGCAGTTCACGATGGCCACTCAGAAGGCCATATTCCTTTTGCATGAAGCACTGGGTAGAGAAGTGTGACTTTGACATGAGGCTGGAGTCACAGTACCAGAAGACTGATTGCTCTAGAGATGCCTTTTCTCTCTGTGGTGGCTCAAGGAGCTTTCAGGAGAAGGCTTAGAGGGCCTGTGGTGGCTCTGAGCTTATACCCAAGGCTTCCCAAGTGTGGGTCACAGGGCTGAAGTGAGTGGACACAAATGTAATTCATAGGAAACCCTCTGAAAAGAAAATAATAAGAATAAAATCTAAAGAAAAGGCAATTTGGAGACATGAAGTAAGTAGACAAATTGAAAAGGCTTCCCAGGACCATTCATTGCAGCCAGGCTGGGCTAGCTCTTCACAGGTTATAGAGCTCTTTTCCACAATGGCCCATTTAATGAAGAAATAAAAATACTTTGGAGCCTTGAAACCCCAGTTCTACTCCAGCCTTTGATGTTTATTGATCAAGTTTTATCTTCTTACCTACACTTACAGCATTAACCTACATTTACCCACTTCAAAGAGGAGACATTACTTTTCCTCTTCAAAGTCATTAGTATCCGTAATCTCCTTCCTTCCTCATGGGAGAGATTGCTTTGTGCTCCACTCAGCTGGTGTAAGAAAAGAATGCATCACTTTGTCACCATCTTTTCTCTTCCCTTGCTTGAGACACGTCCCCAGAGGCTGTAGGACTACCGTTAAGTTCAGGAATAAACTTAACCAACTCAGCATATTTTTCTCCAGTGGGAAAGGAGCTTTCGTTGTTGTTGTTACTGTTATTATTTTGTTTTGTTCCTCCAGTCATCCTTACGGATTTCCCCAAGGGCCCTTCAACTGCTGGGAAAGTTTATTAACAATTTCAGCAATATTATTCCAAATTAACCACCTTAGGAGGCCCATGGCTTGTAGTTCATATCAGACTTCTATATCTTATACATTTTTTGAGATTCATTTAAACACAGCACAGTTTAAGAATAACGCAGTGGCTTCCTGAAAAAGGTGTCAACACTTATTATAAAAGCAGTCACCAACACAAGCACTTCCCTGGTTTCTCTTCTCTCCATTCTGAATATCTCTCTGCTTATGTGACTTAGGAGGTGGGTGATGATTTCTTTTGTTTGTCGTTTCTTTTTTAATAGGAAACTATCCGAAAGGAAGATCCACTGAATACGCTTTATTCCACTGTGCAGATACCAAAAAAGGTAAAAGGCTTAAGAGCTGAGTTTCATCTCAATTATTCCATCCCATTTCCTGGTTCACGTTTAGGTTAAAATTTCTTGTGCTCTGAGGATCTCGTAATCTTTGGTATTAAAAGGTACCCCAAGAGTTCCTCATTCTCTTTGCTTAGGTTTACACAAGAATATGGGGAATAGAAGAGAATTGTGTTTTAAGAGTCAAATGGGGGTAATCTGAAACAAATAGAATAGGAGAGATGTTCAAGATAGGAATTATAGAGAAAATCAAAAGGCTTCTGACTGAGGTCATGGATGAGGAAAAGGAATGGTGCAGGCTGTACCAGGGATGAGGAGAGGGACAGCCAGGGCAAGACTCCAGCTTGCTCCCAAGCCACCATTAAACTAGAAGAGGAAGAGATTTTGGCTATTTTTCTTTGTCTAGCCACATTACATCTGGTTTGCATGCTCCTCCCACTTAAACTACTCCCTTCAAGGCTTATTCCTTAACAGATCACACTTGGCAGAAGCAATGGTATGTTTCTGCCTCCTTTCCTCTCCTCTCCCAAACAGATGAGAAAAGTGGGGATCATTAAAGCCATTTGCTTAGTGATCGAAAAGACTGGTTCTGATGAATTATCACAAGGAAAGTTCAGTTTATTAAGCATTCAGTAAGGCAAATATGGCTTAAACTGAAATAATAGTTTCTCTAAGCTAGGCGTGATTAGGAGCCAGTATGGCAGAAGGTTTGGGTTGGGTGACTTTGGAAATAAAGAGTTTCTGGGATGGCAGGGTCTCCGTGGAAGCTCTGGAGCCCTGCCCACTCCAGCGCTGTGCTTCCTTATGTCTGCCTGCAGATGGAGGATTCTCACTCGCTGCCCACTGCACCAGACACATCCCGGCTGTTCAGCTATGAGAATGTCATCTAGACAGCAGTCCACTCCCTTGAGTCTTACCTTCAAAAGAAGTCCAAAGACTTCACTGATTTGACCAGAAATATCAAAGAAGAATGAGGAACACTGACTTCCTTCCAGAATAAACCTCCTTTAGGCTCCCTCAGATTTAAGAGTTAATAATTCTACCGACCAGTGAAAAATCTCCTCACACCCAAAATGTGTGACTGTCCCTGCCTGGAAATGTGACTATGGACGTGTGGATAACCTCAAGAAAAGGGCTTAGAAACATCTCCGTAAAAATGTAAATTCAGAGTCACAGGGATAAATGACAGCCTCTGTCATATTAATGATGACTCCAGGTCAGGTCCTGGAGTCTGATTCCATCCTGGGGCTTGGAGGAATATACCCAAGAGTCAGGAATATATCCAGGTCTGAAATATACCCAACAGTCTGTTTGCCAGGAGGGTAAGAAGACCAGAATAGACACACATGTCCAGCAGAAGCAGATGTAGCTGCCAAAAATGGATTTATTCATTGACTTATCAACTATGTGCCTAGCACTGCCCTGAGCTTACACTGATCGGTCTGACATGCTCTCTACACTCTTGACATGGCTCCTCATGTACCACTTTCATGGACAGTTGCAGCAGGCCTGACCACAGTTTCCCAGAGGGTCAGGTGTGAATCCACAGGGCTTGAAAATCAAAGTGCACAAAGGCAGAGGATCCAAGTAGAAAACCACGTTTGGCAGGCACCATGGATGGAGACTCAGAAGTGTGTGTGGCACAAGGACAAGGACCTCTGGCCAAGCTTCATTTACACTTTTGTGCTGCAAGAGAAATGCCTAGGCCTTAAGTCTTATGAAGAGGCCCTGTTGATGGAGAAACCAAGCTTGAAGATACGTTTTAGATATAGTATAAGAGACTTGGAGTCAGATGGTGGGGGATGGGGAGAGTTCTTTGCAAACCTTTAAAGTTTGCTAATTCATTACATAAATATTTATTGAGGCCAGGCATGGTGGCTCATGCCTGTAATCCTAGCACTCTGGGAGGCTGAGGCGGGAGGATTGTTTGAGCTCAGGAGTTCAAACCAGCCTGAGCAAGAATGAGACCCTGTCTCTACTAAAAATAGAAAGAAATTACCTGGTCAACTGAAAAAATATATAGAAAAAAACAGCTGGGCATGTTGGTGCATGCCTTTAGTCTCAGGTACTCAGGAGGCTGAGGCAGGAGGATCCCTTGAGCCTAGGAGTTTGAGGTTGCTGTGAGCCAGGCTAACACCACAGCACTCTAGCCCAGGCAACAGAGTGAGACTCTGTTTCAAAATAAATAAATAAATAAGCAAATATTTATTGAGAACCTCTGCCAGGTCAGTCTGGCAAATAAAGATGGGGACATGATCTTGCAATCTCCATAGAACTCACCTCCTTTTTTTTTATTTCAGCATATTATGGGGGTACAAATGTTTAAGTTACATATATTGCCCTTGCCCCACCCAAGTCAGAGCTTCAAGCATGTCCATCCTTCAGACGGTACACATGGTACTCATTATTTATGTATATACCATCCCCTCCTGCCCCCTCCCATCTGCCCCACACCCAATAAATGTTATTACTATATGTGCACTTAGGTGTTGATCAGTTAAAACCAATTTGATGGTGAGTACATGTGGTGCTTATTTTTCCATTCTTGGAATACTTCACTTAGTAGAATGGTCTCCAGCTCTATCTAGGAAAATACAAGCGGTGCTATATCACCATTGTTTCTTGTAGCTGAATAGTACTCCATGGTATACATATACCACATTTTATTAATCGACTCATGTATTGATAGACATTTGAGTTGTTTCCACATCTTTGCAATTATGAATTGTGCTGCTATAAACATTCGAGTGCAGATGTCTTTTTTACAGAATGTCTTTTGTTCTTTGGAGTAGATGCCCAGTAATGGGATTGTTGGATCAAATGGTAGATCTACTTGTATCTCTTTAAGGTATTTCCATATTGCTTTCCACAGAGGTTGAACTAGTTTGCAGTCCCACCAGCAGTGTATGAGTGTTCCTGTCTCTCCCCATCCATGCCAACATTTATTGTTTTGGGACTTTTTGATAAAAGCCATTCTCACTGGAGATACGTGATATCTCATTGTGATTTTGATTTGCATTTCCTTGATGATTAGAGATGTTGAGCATTTTTTCATATGTTTCTTGGCCATTTTTCTGTCTTCTTTTGAAAAGTTTCTGTTCATGTCCTTTGCCCACTTTTTGATAGGGTTGTTTGATTTTTTTCTTGCTGATTTTCCTGAGTTCTAGATAGATTCTAGTTATCAGCCCTTTATTGGATGTGTAGCATGTGAAAATTTTCTCCCAATCTGTAGATTGTCTGTTTGCTCTCGTGACAGTTTCTTTGGCTGTGCAGAAGCTTTTAATTTGGTCAGGTCCCAATTATATACTTTTGTTGTTGCTGTGATTGCCTTTGTCTTCTTCATAAATTCTTTGCCTAGGCCAATGTCTAGAAGAGTTTTTCCAGCATTTTCTTTTAGAATTCTAATAGTTTCATGTCTTAGGCTTAAGTCCGTTACCCACCATGAGTTGATTTTTGTGAGAGGTGAAATGTGTGAATCCTGTTTCAGTCTTCTACATGTGGCTATCTAGTTTTCCCAGAATGATTTATTGAACAAGGATTCTTTTCCCCAGTGTATTTTTGTCTGCTTTGTCAAAGATTAGATGGCTATATGAGGATGGTTCTATATCTGGGTTCTCAGTTGTGTTCCACTGGTCAATATCCCTGTTCTTGTGCCAGTCCTAAGCTGTGTTAATTACTATAGGCTTGTAGTATAGTTTGAAGTCTGGTAAATTGATACCTCCTATTTTGTTTTTATTGCCTCGGATTGCTTTTGCTCTACGGGGTCTTCTCTGGTTCCACGAGAAGCGTAAAATTATTTTTTCTATATCTGTGAAAAATGATGTTGGTATTTTAATAGGGATTGCATTGAATCTGTAGATCGCTTTGGGTAGTATAGACATATTAACAATGTTGATTGTGCCGACCCAGGAACATGGCATGGTTTTCCACCTGTTTACATCCTCGGCTATTTCCTTCCTCGCCAAGTTTTAAAAATAGGAATGAATTGAGATTTTTTTCCCCATTTAACAAAATTTGCTTTAAAAGTAGAAGATGAAATAACCCCATATCAATTCATTAGATGTAAATGTTATTTTACATTTCTATGGTAATTTTTGTTTTCATTGGGTTTTAATTTGCAAAAGTGACATTCTATTCCACTGTGGTAGCATAACATTTTTTCAAAGGAGGAAACCATCCCCTTCAAAGTGTTAAATATCCTGTCTGTAGCTGTACAATGAACATGGCAGAGACAAAATTAGAACTCAGAGTATCTAAGTTTTGTTTTCTTTCATCTGCTTCTCGTTTATATATTAAATTCTCAAATTAGAAAAAGAATTATGGGTTCTAAAGCTAGTAAATGTTAAGACATCATCAGTGAAAAACGTGGAATGTAAAATTTCATGTGCTATGTAATTACCACTGTGTTTAAAAAAATACCTATGCATGGACGGAAGAAAATACATCAAAATGTTAAGATGATTTATTTGGGGAGTATAAAATCTTAGGTGACTTGGGTTTTTCTACTTGTTTTCATTTTCCAAAGTTTCTTTAGTGAGAAAGTATGTATTACATGATAGCATGGAAGAAGTTTTAAATAGATGTTCAGTTAGAAAAAACAGAGGTGTTGCCCACTATGGGGGACTGACGGGAAAGTCTGAGCCCCTCATGGTGATGGTGCAGTGGGGGGAGGATGGAAAGGGCCTCTGAGTGCAAGTGCGAAGGGGTGGGGAAAAGATGACTCTCCTGCAGAGAGGGCCCCTTGAGGCTGGGGGGTGTCACTGTGTGAAGATTGGGGTGCGGAGGCAGAGTGTCGACTGCTGGGCTTTAGAATGCACTGCGTCTCTCTTCAGAGCCAATTCAGATGGTAAATAATTAGGATCAATCATACTTTTTTTTTTAAACTAGCAATCAAAGTGGGCACCAGGAAGACAGCAGATCTGGAGTCTGGACACTCAATAAATTCTGTTCCCAAGCCAGCTGCAGAAAGAGGCTTCCCACTCTTGAGCTCAACCTGCAGGCAAAGGAAACCACCAATGTGAGAAGTCACCACCTTGCACGGCCACCACACGCAGCCCCCAGAGTTGTGTGGTTTGGAACTTGTGAGGTGTGAATAAACAGGGCTGGGGAACCCACAGCCTTAAGGCGACATGTGGCCTTCCAGGTCCTTAAGTGCAGCTTTTTGACTGACTCCAAATTTTACAGAACAAATCCTTTTATTAAAAGGGGTGCAGCAAAGAAAGATGAAGCTTTTTCTTGCATCCTATGGTGTTTACAAAAGAGCAATCTTGAACTCAGAAGGCCGCAGTTTCCCCACCCCTGCAAGGCACTCATTTGTTCATGCATGCTTTCATTCATTTACTCACTTAGCAGTACTAATTGAGTACCACCAAAGTGCTGGGCCCTATCCTGCATGCTGAGAATACAACAGTGAGCCAAAAAAGATCTCCGCCTTCAGGATGCTTACATTCTAGTGAGAGAAGCCAATACGCAAATATCCTTCAAATAACGTGGCAGTGGTGATGACTGCTATTAATATGAAAGAGAGGTGTGTGGTGTTATGATAACCTATAATGGGAAATTTTCCTATGGTTAAGGAAAGTGTCTCTATAACGGTGAAGACTGAGCTGAGATCTAAAGGTAAGTAGGAAGTGGACACATAGGAACTACAGTAATTGGGTATTGGGCAGGTGGGGGGGCGGGTATATACATACATAATGAGTGACATGTGCACCGTCAGGGGGATGGTCATGCTGGAAATTCAGACATGTGGGGGGAGGGGGAGAAAGGGCATTATTTGAAACCTTAAAATTTATAGCCCCATAATATGCTGAAATAAAAAAATATAAAATAATATAATAAAGGTAAGGAGGAACTATTTACAAGAAGTGGGGAGGGTAAAAGCCACCTTCTATCAAGCAGGCAGAGCCTGTGCAAAGGCCCTGTGGTGTGAGGACCTAAAAGAATGAAAGTCAGTGTGGCTGGACCACAGAAAGTTGTGCTTCTAAAATTTGATCAGTTGTAGTATGAGAAACAGGTTGTAAGGGGTCAAGGCTGGATGCAGCCAAACTACTCATAAGGCTATTACAGTGGTCCAGGAAAATGGTGATGACAGCTTGGACAAGGATGGTAGGATGGAGAGGGAGAGGGATGGACTTTGTAGGAGCCAAGGAAAAACTTCCCTTTTACCCTCTGAAAGTTGGCTGAAAAATCAAATAACAAAAGGCATATTAATGGGAGGAAAGGCATGCAAATTTATTTATATAATATGTACACGGGAGCCTTCAGGATGAAGACCCAAAGATATAAGGGAAATTATCCATTTTTATTCTTAGGTTTAACAAAGTATGGACAGCTGTGTAGGAATATGGTTGGACAAAAAGGGGATGATCTAATGCTAACAGACTGAGCAGGGAAACCCAGCAAGGCCTGTCTGTGTAGATTGTTCTCGGCCTCTCTGGGCAGCATTCCTTCCTCTGGGTGTGGGGCAGGGCCCTCTCTGGAATGGGCCAAACAAGGGCCTACAGCCAAATAAGGTAGGTCGGATAATTTCTTTACAGCCAGTTTTTACACTGAAAGGCAGAGGGAAAGTTAGAGTAATATTTTTAGGTTTTAGGGCTGGCTTTGAGGAAAAGGGTTTGGTTTCTATGACCTGGCTTAGAGAAGAAAGAGTCTAGTTTCTATGGCTAGCTCTGAGAAGAGTGGGACTGAGAGACAGGAGGGCAGAGGGCAGGAAAAATTCAGAGACGGGTCTGGCCTTTGCTTTGGATAGCCTCTTGGGACTGGAAGGACAAAATTTGGAGTCCTGGGCCCACCTAGGTTAGAGACTTAGAAAATCACTCATCTTTCTGACCTGGGACACCATGAGACTTCCCCTAGGAGAAAGGACAAACAAGAAGTACAGCCTTCACCAGTTTGAAGTTACCTGTGTAGCCACGAAAATCTCAAGCCAGGAAGTTTGATTGAAGAGATTCAAGCTTGCTAGTGCCCACAAGTACCTGGCAGAAGCAAACAAACACCATCTCTGAAAGAAAATAACATTATTAGGCCTCGAGTTTTTCCTACAAATAATTTTTCATAAACAGTGTTTATCATGGAATCAGATATATCCAGGCCCATGCAGAGAAGGCACCATGAGCAAGAACCTCCTGGTGGGGGGAGCCTGCCACGGGCTGTGACCCAGATACAACACGCCCACTTCCCCTCATTTCTTCCCCAGGAGACGGAGGCAATAACTCCAAACCTCAGTCCGTGTCTCAGTGGCTAGGTTTCAAAGATGTTTTGAGTTCTCCCTGACTGTAATCCTAAGCATTCCCTTTACTACAGACTGTTGA
Organism: Mirza zaza; assembly: GCA_008750895.1. Taxonomy (NCBI): domain Eukaryota; kingdom Metazoa; phylum Chordata; class Mammalia; order Primates; family Cheirogaleidae; genus Mirza; species Mirza zaza. Next base: position 120,660 of record VSMD01080920.1, on the reverse strand, counting down.
GAAGATGACCAGTAACAGACAGGAGTTGATAAAACATAAAAAGATTAATATTTAGAGTATTCGCTGTATGATAATCATTGTTCTAAACACTTAATATCTACGTATCTGTGTATATGGATATACATGCATGTAAATTTATTTAGTCCTCATAACAAATACAACGATTTAACAGATGAGGTAGCTGAGACCAAGATTGCCTTTTGTCCTGTTAGGAATTGTGGGTTGTTTTGTTTTGTTTTATTGGCTCACACATATTCCTGCGCTGGATGGAATGAATGAATGAATGAATTTTCAAATTACTATTTTAAAATAAATGCTGGTACTGGTCAACTTTACTAATTGTAAGAGTCATTTGTTCTTTCAACTAACACTTATTATGCACCTACAATATGCTCCTCCTACTTCTAGGAGTTCATGATCAAGACAGGGATTTTAAAAGACACTAAAAGATGAGACGATAGATAAGGAAAGCAAGGTGTGTATAAGATTCACAGGGGATTTTATGACTCGGGGTTCTCTGGAGAAACAGACCAATAGGATAGATGTAGATATATATAAGAAGGGATTTTTTTATAGGAATTGGCTTGTGCATGAAGGAGGCCAAGAAGTCTCACGATCTGCTGCTGTCTGTGTTTGGAGAACCAGGAAACCCGGTGGTATAACTCAGTATAAATCAGAGGCCCTAAGAATTGGGGTGCTAATGGTGTAACTCCCATTCTGACTCAGAAAGCCCAAGACCCAGGAACATCAATGTCTGAAGGGCAGGAGAAGATAAATGTCTCAGCTCAAGCAGAGAGACCAAATTAGCTCTTCCTCTGCCTTTTTTTTTTAATCTATTGGTTTTTTTGTGAGATAGAGTTTTGCTATGTGACCCAAGCTGGTGTTGAATTCCTGAGCTCAAGCAATCCTTGCACTTCAGCCTCCTGAGTAGCTGGGACTATAGGTAGACACCACTGCGTCCTGCCTTCCTCTGCCTTTTTGTTCCATTCAGGCCCCCAATGGACTGGATGACACTCACCTGCATTGATGAGGGCAATCTTTACCTGTCTACTAATGCAACAACTAACCTCTTCTGGAAACACCATCACAGACATACCCAGAAATAACGTTTTACCAGTTATCTGAGCATCTCTTAACCTAGTGAGGGTGACACATAAAATTTTCCAACACAACTCCACCCCTTGTCAACTTGGCACCCATACCCATGTCCCTAAATCTCCAAATAAAAACAATAATAAGACTATAATTTAACCTAATATGATACAACAATTGTATGTACAACCCAAAATGCACTAACCCCTTCCACAGAAGAGAAGGGGAAGTTCTTGAGTGATGTTTACTCTTTCTCCTAATATCCTATAATTTAAATGCTCTGGTATAAAATTAACAATACTTAAGTACTGATAAAAAGTTAATACATCTTATGTTACATAATAAAGGAATAAGAGAAGAAAGAATCAAAGATATTTGCTTAATATATGTATATATACACACAAATGTATTCATAGCAAAATAAGGAGGAAATACTACACATGACAATCACAGTACTCATTTCTGTAACTGGACATGCAGTGGTAGCTGGAATTTATAACTACCTTCTGTTATTACTCATCCTGTATTTCATTTAACTTCATCAAGCACCTCAACTGGTTTTTGTTCTTTACCTGGTGGGATGACCCAAAACTTCATTCTTGAAGGGCCTGGGCCATTAGTAGTTTTGCCTGGATTGAGTTGCTGTCATTTTCCATTGACCTTAATCACAGGGCATGGTAATATTAAGAGGCTCCACAAAGGGATGTCTTGTATTCCAGACATACTCTGTCTGACCTCCTTTGTGATGTAGTAGTGATTTCCCTCTTGGTAGTCAACACTGATCACCCTGGCCAATACTGCAACTCCCTTCTTAGTCTGTTAATTCAGAGTCTTGAGGAACCCAAAGTGTCCAGGTGGCAGCCTTACCTTGTAGTTGTGACTCCTGATGGAAGCGTTCCTTCCTCTGTAATTAAGACCACTAGGCCAGAACAGCATAAAGTCACAAGAACAGGAAACAAAATTATTGCTAGTGGGTGGCTGGAGGTAATAGGGAGTGGTACCACTCCATTGTCACCTCCTTGATTCCAGGATCTATGAATCCTGGTTATTGGAAGAAAGAGCATATGGGAGGAGATTTGGCCAACTTTGGTGCAGCTCTAAAGATGTTTTGTAAGCTGCTGTTTGAGAGTTGAGTGAGCTTTTTCTATCTTCCCAGAGGATTGGGGGTGATAGGCTAAGTGTAGCTTATACCCAGGGCTTCTGAGAACTGTTGAGTAATATGAGATGTAAAAGCAGAGCCATTATCACTTTGAAGAGAAGTCAGGAGCCCAAAGCAGGGAATTATTTCCTGGAGAAGGACTTGGGTGAATTCAGAGGCCCATTCTGTTTTAGTAGGGAAAGCCTCTAACCAACCTGGAAATGTAGCTATCAGAGTTAAAAGGTGTTTATATCCCTTGTGTGGAGGCATATGTGTAAAGTCTAACTGCCAATGCTGTCCAGGGAGATGACCTCAGAGCTATTGAGTAGGAAGAGAAGAGGGGACTTAAGGTGGCCCTGAGGACTGACTTATCAACAGATAGAACAGTTCTTAGTAATGTGCTTCCATTTTTTCTCTTAAGTTCTGAAGGAACTTGGTGGTCTATGGCCACACCAGCCTGAATGTGCCTGATCTTGTCTGATCTTAGAAGCTAAGCAGGGTCTTCTAATTTATATTGTGGCCAGGCTATATTGCAATAGAAGACTGAACATTTGGGTCAGAGGTCAGTAAGTTCCAAAGTTTACAAATTCTTAAGGAGACAGCCCAGTAGATAGTCCTTGGGTGAGGCCAAAAGAACATTGCCCATGATGGTATCTAGGAGAAAGACCATCTTAGGAATGGTCATATGTTGATAGCAAAAAAAAAAAAAAAGAAGTTTGAGGGAGCTTCCCTGGCTCAGAAGCCTTTGGAGCTCTGCACATGTACCAGGTGTCCCTGAAATCTGAGTCAGACTGAGACTGAGAGATCTGGCCGGAAAATGAGTGTACCCAAGTTCTGATCTAGACTGAAACCTAGAGATCTTCCCCAAAGCCAGGTGTCCCTGGTCTGGGCAAAGATTGATGGGGGCAGTTAGGAGGCATGAGGCCCTCCAAGTCAGCCCTGGTGGAAGAGTGGTTAGGAAGAATCCCTTCCTTGGCACCCTTCCAAATGGTAGATCCAGCACTAGGTTTCCTTTTGACCAAACCAAGACAGAATATATAAGATTTATTATAGGAATTGGCTCATACAATTATAGAAGCCAAGGAAGTCCCATGATATGCTATCTGCAAGCTGGAGAACCAGGAAAGCCAATGATACAATTCAGTCAAAGTCTGAAGACTTTAGAATTGGGGAGCCAATGGTGTAAGGCCCACTCTGAGTCCAAAAGTCCAAGAGTCAGGAGTGCCGATGTCTCAGGGCAAGAGAAGATAAATATCACAGCTCAAACAGAGAGAACAAAATTCACCCTTCTCTGACTTTTTGTTCTTTATTTAATTTTATTTTTAATTGATGAATAATAATTGTACATATCTATGGGATACATAGTGATGTTTAGATACATATAATGTATAGTTATCAGATCAGAGTAAGCAGCATTATCTATCATCTCAAACATTTATCATTTGTCTGTGTTGGGAACATTCAATATTCTCCTTCTAACTATTTTAAGCTATATAATATAATATTGTTAACTATAGTCATGCTAGACTGTAGTTAACTAGACTAGAACTTACTCCTCTAGCTGTAATGTTGTATCTTTTAATGAGTCTCTCCCTATCCTCCCTCCCCCTACCTTTTTGTTCTATTCAGGCCCTGGATAGATTGTAAGATGCTCACTCTCATTAGTGAGGGCAATCTTCTTACTCAGTCTACTGATTCATATGCTAATCTCCTCCAGAAACACCCTCACAGACACACCAGAAATGATGTTTTACCAGTTATCTGGGCATCTCTTAGCTCATAGGTCCCCAGTAATGGACCTCAACCTAAAGGAAATTGTCAAAATGTCAGATTCAGAATTCAGAATATAGATGGCAAATAAGATGTATGGGATTGATGAGAAAGTTGAATACAAACCCAAAGAAACCAAACACATAATTCAGGACATGAATAAAAAATTATAAAAAGAGGTAAATATCATAAGGAAACATATAACAGAACTTAAAGAAATGTAAGAGTCATTTAGAAAATTTCAAAATACAGCAGAAAGCTTTAACAATAGACTAGACCACACAGAAGAAAGAATCTTGGAACTTGAAGATAAGGATTTTGAATTAACCCAGTCAGTGAAAAATGTAGAAAAAAAGAATAAAGAAGAATGCACAATCACTCAGAGAAATATGGAACTATGTAAAATGAGCTAATATATAAGAATCATAGGTTAAAAAAAAGAATCATAGGTATCCCTGAGTAAAAAGAAGAAAAAGCAAAAAGCATAGAAAACCTATTTGAGGGAATAAGTGAGGAAAACTTTCCAGGTATTTTTAGAGACTCAGATATTCACATACAAGATGGTCATTGAACACCTGGAAGATTCATAGCAAATAGAACATCACCAAGATACATGGTCACCAGTCTAGCCAAAGTCAAAATGAAGGAGAAAAACCTTCAAGCTTCAAAATGAAAGTGACAACAAACTTACAAAGGAAAACCCATCAGACTAACAGCAGACTTCTCAGCAGAGACCTTATAAGCTAGAACAGATTGGGGTCCCAGTCTTCTTAAACAAAATAAATGCCAGCCACGAATTTTGTATTCTGTAAAACTGAGTTTCATAAATGAAGGAGAATAAAGTTTTTCTCAGACAAGCAAACACTAAGGGAATTTGTCACCACTATATTTGCCCTACAGGAAATGCTCAAAAGTGCATGGAACAGCACGATTTACATCCACCATCTTAAAAACACCCAAAAGTTAAAGCTTGAAGCTCTTATAAAACAGTAGTACGAGGGGGAAAACAAAACAACAAGGTATCATTCAGCACATAAAATTAACCATCACAGGGAACAAGAATTGTTTCCCCTTTGCCAAGGTAGATTGTGTACAAGGTTGGCACAGCCTCAATGGGGTAGCTTTCAAAAGGAATGGTCCTGGAGCTGAGTTAGTCTGGAAAGAAAGCTAACAAGGTAAGGATAGGAAGAGATGAAGGTGAAACCAAGAGGAGAGCAGAGGTTAACAGCTGAGGTCTAAACTTGAAAGATGGGTGGGCAGCAAGGCAATGGTCAAGGGAAACTAAGGAGTTAGAAAGAAACAGTGGTGTGAATCACAGTTCTCCAGGGGCTAAGGCCACCCAAAATTATTGCCCTTCCTCTTCAACACTACCTCCATCCCAAACTAGGCAGAATGAAAAACAAGGGGTGAGCTGGCTTAGAGCACCAAGGAAACAAAAATAAAAGGATTTTTAATTAAAAATGAGAAAAAGGGCCAAGCACAATGCCTCATGCCTGTAATTCTTGCACTTTGGGAGGCTGAGGTGGGAGGATCATTTGAAGCCAGGAGTTTGAGACCACCCTGAGCAAGAGTGAGAGCCTGTCTCTACAAAAATAGAAAAATTAGCCAGACATCATGGTGTGTTCCTGTAGTCCCAGTTACTCAGGGAGACTGAGGCAGGAGGATTACTTGAGCTCAGGAGTTTGACTTTGCAATGAACTATGATCACACCACTGCACTGTAGCCCCAGGTGACAGAGTAAGACCCTGTCTCAAAAAAAAAAAAAAAAAAGAAAGAAAGAAAAGAAAAGAAAGGAAAGGAAAAGAAAAGAAAAGAAAAAGAAAGATAGAAAAAAAGCTCATGCTCCCAATTGTGGTTAATCACTAATCTGCATTACCACCCTGTAAACTGGGATGAGAGAGAGAGGGAAGGAAGGAAGGAAGGGAGGGAGGAAGGAAGGAAGGAAGGAAGGAAGGAAGGAAGGAAGGAAGGAAGGAAGGAAGGAAGGAAGGAAGGAAGGAAGGAAGGGAGGGAGGGAGGAAGGGAGGAGCAACTCTGGACATCATGTATCTACTCCTCAGCCTACAACCACAAGCAAGGTGCTTAACTTCTCTGAACCTGTTTCTTTTCTATGATATGTGGAAAATAGTTTCTACCTCATGAAGTTATAGTGAGATTAAAGGTAAAGCTAATTATACATGCAAAGGGTTTAGCAGGATGTTTATAACATCATAATCGTTCAGCAAAAGTTAAACATATTAAGGAGGGTACTGCTCCAATTATTAATATATAGATTCCAGTCAGAGCTGAGCCCTACACCTTTAAGTATAAAGAGCTATTGAAGACCTGAAAATAGGTGTTAATCAGACAACTGAAGCATTGAGACATGAGATAAGAGGTGGCTGGCCAGTGCTCACAGACCAACTGAAGTAGCCAATGCTTCATTAAGCAACCCTTACAGAAGGCTTATCAACTACAGGTCTCCAAGCTGTTCCTCCCAGCCCTCACTCCTCCGACGCTCTTTCTGTCTCTTCCTCCTCCTCGCTGTGCACATGTCCTCCACTTTTCCTCCCAGCATCTGTGCATGTTAGGACCTGTGCACCTCCCCAGGGGCAGAGGCAGGCCCTGCTGAGGATTGCTAAGCAGGCTTTCTGTTCCTGGAGGTGTTGCAGGCACAGCTGTCCTGCCGGTACAATTCTGCTGTGTCTCCTCCCAGACAGTCAGGTACCCACCAACACCTCTGATTGCCTGGTCCTCTAAAGAGCTGAATCCTTGCTCCCACTCACTTGGCCCCAGTGAATCCCATCTGTTTCCTGCTTCGCCTGGTCCCTGGACCTGGCTAATGTCTATTGGTCAAGCCCTGGCCTGACTTCCCACCCAGCCTCACACCTCCATTCCCCAACCCACCTCACCACGATGGCAGCCATAGTGCTTTGGAAGTCCGCTCTGGAATATAAGCTTCATAAAGATAGGGAATTGGGGTCTGCTTCATTAGCTGTTCTGTCCCCAGAACCTAAATCAGTGCCAACTTCTATTTAAAACTTACACACAGAATTTAGAAGTTGGAAGAGACTTTAAGGATACTTTGTCCAACTCCCTCATCTCAGACAAAATAAATGAAGGCCAGGTGTGGTGGCTTATGCTCGTAATCCCAGCACTTTGGGAGGCCAAGGTGGGAAGACCTCTTGAGCCCAGGATTTCAAGACCAGCCTGAGCAACATAGTGAGGCCCCCATCTCTACAATAAATAGAAAAATTAGCAGGGCATGGTGGCGCATGCCCGTAGTCCCAGGTACTTGGGAGACTGAGGCAGGAGGATCGCTTGAGCCCAGGAGGTAGAAGTTGAGAAGTTGCAATGACCTCTGATAACATGACAGAGCAAGACTCCATCTCAAAAAGAAAAAGAAAAAAAGAAAGACAGAGAGAGAGAAAATGGAAAATGAAATCAAGGTCACAAATGCCACCTGGTGGTAATAGGATTTTCCAAGTCACACAGCAAGCACTGAGTTAGCTCACTGTTGCCCCCTCTTGGCCCAACTGGCAAACCAGTTTCTTGGTTTGTTCGTTTTTCAAAAAAATATAAAACCTTATAAAAATATCTGCACCTTAAACTTCATGAGCACTGGAAAAAGCATACAGTATTTCTAAGGAGTAAAACTGCCAAATGGTGTCTGCTTCTTAAAGTCTTCTGAGGGAAGTATATTGAGATAATGTAATCCGGAAGAGAGTCTAGAAAGAAGACAAAGAAAAGAATAGTTTAGAAGCAAAATCTAATTGTCATAGGAGACACATAAGACCCATAAGAATAAGAGGAGAAAGGAAATAGATACCTTGCAATTTGTGTCCATTTCTGAACTTCCCTATTGCTTCAAAATTTAAAATAAACGTTAGCAGAGGTATGAACATTCCCTAAGCAATCCCAGAACTATGGATAGGCAAACAGAAATGGATGGGTAGCAACTCCAACAGAGACTTTAGCTCATTTATTCTTTCTTTTTTTTCATTCATTTACTCACTCAACAAACATTTGGTGAGCACCTACTATGTGCGATGGCCAAGAAGCAGCAAAGAATAAAGCATGGCACCTAATTTCAAAGAACTCACATCTGATAGAAAAACAAATGGGTCCAGAAGCAGCTAGACACGGTTTGAGGCAGATGGAGAAAGGGCAGCGAGCCCTCCAGGAAGAAGGAGTAGCAATGTGACAGCTGAGAGACGTATATAGTGACCATGTGGCTTTAATGGCTGCACTTCTGGGTATGGAGAGGGTGGACAAACATATAGAGAAGCCAGGCTGGGTGCGGTGGCTCACGCCTGTAATCCTAGCACTCTGGGAGGCGGAGGCAGGTGGATTACTCAAGGTCAGGAGTTCGAAACCAGCCTGAGCAAGAGAGCGAGACCCCCGTCTCTACTAAAAATACAAACAAATTAATTGGCCAACTAAAAATATATAGAAAAAAAAATTAGCCGGGCATGGTGGTGCATGCCTGTAGTCCCAGCTACTTGGGAGGCTGAGGCAGGAGGATCGCTTGAGCCCAGGAGTTGGAAGTTTCTGTGAGCTAGGCTGACGCCACGGCACCCTAGCTTGAGCAACAAAGTGAGACTCTGTCTCAAAAAAAAAAAAAAAAAAAAAAAAAGACATAGAGAAGCCAGATTGTGGAAATTTGTTTGCTTTTCAGCTAAGAAAACCTGAAGAGTCTTTTCCAAGAATTTGTTTCTGCATAGTCTGAACTGTCAACTTACTGTTTCATAGGAAAGTAACTGATTTACTCACAAGGGTCAGTGAGTCATTCCCTCCTCTTTCTCCCTGTTCTTACTTTTTCCTGCTACACAGCTAGTGTGTCTGGCAGCACCTAGGAAGGAAGGCAGGAGGCAGGAGGCCCTCAGATACATGTAGTTCATACTCACATCTAAAACAATGTCCAACAGATACACACTGCTCTGGCTTTTTGTGGGTGTCAAGATTTGAGCTTTTCTCTTCTGGGGGAGTCTCAGGGCTTTCAGTATCTCAGGATCTTTTGCCTCAGGAATTAGCCTCCCATTTCACTACCCAGCAGAGGTTAGGGGCTGGGCAATGAAGCGTTCCATTCCCACAAAACACTGGTGATTTCTCCAAGATCTTGAAAACACTGAGCTAATTCTTCCTCCTTCTCCACACTCAGATGCCAGGCTACTGCCCTTGAGTTAAGGGTTCTGGTTCTCTTCAGATACAAAGGATGATAAAGCTCTCTGACATAGACTTGCATTTGTAAGTCAGTCCCTTCAACAACTGTGTATTTGTTTGCAGGAATCCTGCTACCTGGGGCACCTGAATGACAGCTGTGTGGAACACTCTGGCAAGATCGCTGACAGCCCCAGAATTGCTTCCCCAGCTATAACATTTTATTATCTTTTTAAATGAGCATAAATATTAACTAGTTAGTAATGCTGAATTTTGCTGAACGCATAATTGGAGCTAGATTTGGGGGAAAGATATCCAACTTTAAATTTATTTGTTTTAAATAAAATTTTGCTGGTTAATCTCTGAATCTTTGTTTAAACTGGTCAGTCTTCCTGCAGAACCCTGTCTTCAGTCTAAATCCTCCCATTTCCATCTAGCCAATTTCCTAGACCTTAGAGTTTGCTTCTTTAAAAAAAAATTTTTTTTGTTCTTTATCTCTTGGTGTTTTTTTTTAAATATTTTACTTTTTTCAAATACTACACACACATATATATAGTTATAAAACCTAACTAGGATCATAAGACTTATAATAAAAAATAGCAAACCTCTGCCACATCGTACCCAGAACTGCTGTTTTACATAGGCCACTATTATCAATTATTTGGTCTGTTTCTCATGCTATTTCCTCAGTATTTAGAAATAATATATTGTTCTGCCCTTTCTTGATTTTAGACATTATATATTGACTTCCTGCTATGGGGATGAATATTTGAGTCTCTTATCCCCTGTCCCCTACCCTGTTCCCTACCCTACATTCCCTCTATATGTTCACCCCCCAAGAACACACAGGCCTTTCTGCCTACCCTGCCAGGTTATGTTATAACATGGCTTTTTGTTAAGGTATAATTCATGTTTATGCCAATATGTATTTACATTTGAGCCATGTAGGGTACTATGATTCCATTTCCTTTCTAACAACTCTATTTTTTCCTGTAGTTGAGAATATCTTTTACTGGGTGCCCTGGTCCTGCTGCATGGCTCTCACTCTGAGACTTCTCCAGTTCGCCCCCCTGAGAAGTCCTCTTCCCTCTCTGTTGTTTCCTGGATCCTGTGTCTCCCTCTCTCCTAGTTTACTCCCTTACTATGGTGGAGAACATCCTTCAGTAGTAGCTTGCTGAGAAAGAACACATGGGAGGAAAATTTCTGATTTCTGAATAACCGATGGTGCCTACATTTTCATCTAAACCTTGATTATTAGCCTTAGTGCTAATTGTTTTTCCTGGTCTAGAATTTTGGGCTGAAAAATCATTCTTCAGAATTTTGAAAGCATTGCTCCCTTAGGGTCTTATGGCTTCCAGGACTGCTGAAGTCTCATGCCACTCTGATACTCAGTTTTCGGTTTGTGACCCACTGTTTTCCTCTCTTAAAGTTTTAAGAACATTTTTTCTATTGCTAGTGTTTTAATATAATGTTTTTTTATTTTGTAACTGGGTCCAAGTCTTTTTTTCAGTCATTATTCTGAGAATCGAGTGGGCCGTTTCACTTTAGAAACATGTTTTTATGTCTAAGAAAAAATTTTATATTATATCTTTCTTAAATTTCTCCCCTCTGTTTTCTTTTCTTTTTTCTTTTTTTTTTTTTTTTTGAGACAGAGTCTCACTTTATTACCCAGGCTAGAGTGAGTGCCGTGGCGTCAGCCTAGCTCACAGCAACCTCAAACTCCTGGGCTCAAGCAATCCTGCTGCCTCAGGCTCCCAAGTAGCTGGGACTACAGGCATGTGCCACCATGCCCGGCTAATTTTTTCTATATATATTAGTTGGCCAATTAATTTCTTTCTATTTATAGTAGAGATGGGGTCTCACTCTTGCTCAGGCTGGTCTCGAACTCCTGAGCTCAAACGGTCCGCCCACCTCGGCCTCCCAGAGAGCTAGGAGTACAGGCGTGAGCCACCTCGCCTGGCCTCCCCTCTGCTTTCTTTATTCTCCTGCTATGGTTTGAAGGTGTTCCCCAAAGTTCATGTGTTGGAAACTTAATCCCCAATACAACAGTGTTGAGAGGTGGGAGCTTGAAGAGGTGATTAGATCACGAAGGCTCTGCCCTTCAGAATGGATTAATGCTGTTATCTCAGGAGTGGGCTAGTTATCAGGAGAGTGGGTTTCTGATAAAAAGATGAGTTCCTCCCCTTCATCTCTCTGTCTCTCTCAATTATTCTTCACCGTGCGTGATGACTTCTGCCATGTTATAACACATCAAGAAGGCCCTCACGAGATGCAGCCCCTTGATCTTGGACTTCCCAGCCTCCAGAGTAATGAGCCAAATAAACTTCTATTGATTATAAATTACCCACTCAGTGGGATTCTGTTTATAGCAGCACAGAATGGACTAAAACATCCCCCTTTCTGGAACGTGTGTTTTTCAGGTGTTGGGATTCCTGGGCTGATTCTTTAACTGTCTTATTTACCTTTTCTATTTTTCTCTTTTTGCCTTTTGTTCTACATTTTATTTTTTGGTTTTTTGGTTTTGTTTTTGTTTTGTTTAGAGACAGGATCTTACTCTGTAACCCAGGCTGGAGTATAGTGGTTTGATCATAGCTCACTGTAACCTTGAACTTCTGGGCTCAAGCAATCCTCCCGCCTCTGCTACCTGAGTAGGTAGGACTACAGGTATGTGCTGCCATGCCCACCTAATTAAAAAAAAATTTTTTTTTATAGACGGGGTCTCACTATGTTGTCCAGGCTGGTCTTGAACTCCTGGCCTCAATTGATCCTTTGTCTCAGCCTCCCAAAGTGCTGGGATTAATGTTCTACTTTCTAAGAGAGTTTCTCAATTTAGTTTTACAAAACTTCCATTAATTTTTTAAAAAATTTGTCTTTTAAAAAATTTTTCTAGAGCTCTTCCTTATTCTCTGATTTTTTTCATTTTTTCTTATTCTGGCATTCTATTCCTATGTTTAAATAAAATGTCTTCTCATAAATCTCTAAGAATATCAAGCATAAATTGGGGGCGTCACACTTGATTTTTTCTGCTCCTTGCCTTATCTCTCTTCTTCCAAATATCTTCCCCCAACCCCCTGATTCAGTAGGTTTGGTGACTGTCTTCATGTTGGAGGCCTTGCCCAAATATCTTATTATCCTAGATGACCATTTATATTCGAGAATAAATTACTCACTATCTGATTGGAAGTTTTGTGTGTAACAAATGTGGTTTGTGGTTTGTCGATCCTCATTGTGAATGAAATAGGCAAGTTAATCCACTGAGAGTCAAAAAGAGGGAAGAGAAGTTCAAAGTTTCTCTCCCACCTAAATTTTGCTTTTGGTTCAGTTGTTTGTACGTGGTTCAAACTCTAGATCAACCTATCTAGCACTCCGGAGCAGCTTGCTGTGAAACAAAACATAAATAGCTTTCTTCTTATTTGAACCTTTGTCTTTTGCTAACTGTTGAGAATTTAAGGAAATTTTTAGGATAAAGATTCCATTTTCTTCTTCCTTCTATCAAAAGCAGGAAGAGAAAACACACAATGGAATAGGTCACAGATCTTTGTGAAACCTCCTGACGGTCTTCAATTGGAAATGCAAAGAAAGGTAAGAATGGGCTTTGCTAACAGTTCAGGGGAGAAGACAGACACTTAAACCCACACTCGATGTTGTGCTTGTACAACACAATGCAATACTCTTCTAAAGTCTTTTACTAGGGCTAACTGGAAGACAAAATGGTCAAAAAGCTAGTCAGATGCAGCTTGTGATGATCATGACTGTGAGTTCCCTGAGGGGTGGGAATTTATCCACATCTCTTCTACATTGTATCTTCAATGGCTAGAACAGCATAGGGTGCGTCAAAGATGCTCACGCTCAGTAAATACTTGGTGCTTATAAGAATGAACAGGTACCAAAATACTTATACCTTAGACACTGGGCAGACATCATGGATTTTTTCCCCATTTTTCAAAATTTATTATTAATATTATTTTGACTGACAAATCATAATTATGTACATTTATGGGGTATCATGTGATGTTTTGATATATGTATACAATGTAGCATGATTAAATCAAGCTAACTAAGATATCCTTGCTTACCTCTCATTTTTTATGGTGAGACATTTGAGATGTATTCTCTTAGTTATTCTGAAATATACATTATTATTGACTATAGGCACCCTGCTGTGAGATTAATCTCAAAACCTATTCCTCCTGTCTGTCTGGATCTTTGCACCCTTTGATCCACATCTCCCCACTCCCTCTGAAGTCACAGAGTTTTAAGTTGAAGAGTAACACAGCATTTCTTAATTTAGAATTAACCTCTGGCTGCCCAGTCAGGAAGGTGACTGGGAATGAAAAGACTACGGAAGGAGAGAGTGGGCAGGAGGCTGTGGCAGTGGACCAGGCAAGGAATAAAGGGAAAGTGGGAGCAAGGACAGGGCGTAGGGGAGAAGGAGGGCCCCTGAAATGATGTCTGAATTTCTGTCTGGGACAACAGAAGGAAAATAACGGGAGTGGGAACAGCCTGAGCATGGAGCAGCACCAATCCTGAGAACATCATGATCTGGGAGAAGAGGTCCCAGGAGAGAGCTACCCAGACAACTGAGGACAGCAAGTCGACATGTCAAGTGCAGGGAGAAACCAAGAATGACAGAACTGAGGAGTGACCACTGAATTTAGCCATTAGGATGTCGCTGGAGGGGGCAAACCAGCAGCAAGTTGGAGAATGAAAGGTTGATGATCTGGAGACAGCAAAGGCAACTGTTTCAGAAGACAACTGAGAAGAGGAGAGAGACAGGGTACATTTGGACTGAGAGTTTCCTGCCGTGGCCTAGGACTGAGTTGAAAGGGGTCAAGGATGGCAGGAGAGGCCCCGCTTCCCCGCCAGCCTCAGGTGTGGCTCAGGCAGCGGGAGGGGCTAAAGCTCCCCAGCGGCCACAGCCAGGAGGTCCAGGATCTCCCCTCAGCGGTCTGCGGGGGACTGGGTGCAGATAGGGGAAGCACTTTTCCTCAGGGTCCCAAGAATGAGGCAGATGCTCAGCTGAGTCTGCAGCAAGTCGAGGCACAGAGGATCCGGAACCAACAGAGAGAAGATGGCTGCAGAGCCCTCCTCTCCTGTCACCTCAGAAACACTCCCTGCTGTAAACTAATCCCGCTCCTCCTTTTCTTCTCCCAGAGGAAGGCAGGCAGGGCTGCTGAGAACCCGGGCCCAGGCTGGCCAGGAAGGAGAGGTTCCGAGAAGACAGCCATTACCTGAGGGCTGGAGTCTGGTGGGCATGGAGCTGGAGCTTTGGCTGACAGGTTCCTGGCAGAGCTCCAGGAGACTCTGAGAGCGGCCCCCCCCAACGGGACACAACTGCCCCTGACCAGGCAGTTTCCAGCTGTATTGGACATTCTCCCCAGCCTGTTCCAGGGAGCAGGCCAGGGTGATGAAGCAGGTCCCATTCCTCATGATCCAGGAGCTGGCAGTGACATTGGCCTCCATCAATCTGTCTGAGCCAAGAAGGGAAGGCTCAAGCTATGAGAAGGCTCTGGTCTGATCAATGAGGGGAGAGGAAGGGTCAAAGTTCAACTGTGGAACCCTACACCCTCCTCACCACAGGGTGAAATCCTAGGGGGTGTTGACTGGGGGTACGCAGAGTTCCAGGCTCTATGGGGGCCAGGGTCCTCCAGCCTTGGAGAGCTGACCTGAAACAGTAGCCACAGCAGGGCATGCTCTGTCATCTGCTGCATGGTCCCCGAGTTTCAGCAACCAGGACTGGTTTGCCTGCTTGTCCTTGTTGCAGAGCAGCAACAAAACCTCCAGAGTTCCACGTAATATTTTCTACCTCCTGCTCTGCTGGGACCTCCAGGGGCACAGTATCTGACTCCCCAAGGATACTGATCACTATCTGCCCACTGTGTCCTTCCCCAGGGCTCCTGACCCTGCAGACAGAGAAGGGAACCCACAGCCTCAGCCTCAGTGTCTCCCCACCCACTCAGGACAGCCAGAGGCCCCATCAAGCTCCTCCTGCCCCAACCCCTCCAAAACCTCCCCACCAGCTCCAGTGGGTCTTCTCCTCTCACTCCTACATCCACATAGACCATCATCCCTCACCCGATCCCCTCACCCTCTCAAGGGGGTTAGTCCCCTCTCCCCAGGACCCAGCACTCCTTCCTCCCCCTCCCCATCCCCTCCAGAGCCACCGCTGGGCAGGGTGTGCCCAGGAGGGCCTGTGCAGAGTGCGGCTCTCACACTGGGTGGGAGCTGCCCTTACTGACTGTGCTCTTGACCGTGCAGGTAATGGTCAGAGCACTGTCCTCAGGCCTGAGGACAGACCCTCCATGAGATGCAACTGTCTGGGGTCCCAGCAGTTTCCAGCTGCAGGTCACAGTGCCTCCTCTGCTCTCTGCCACACATCAGGATGACGATGCAGTGTCCATTCTCACTGATCCTGGAGCTCAGTGTGACATGTGGCTGGTACAGCTGCTCTCTGTGTGCAAAAAAAGAAACTGAGAACCAGAAAACTGCTGTGGGCCTCCACTTCACTGGGCAGTGAACAGTTTTTAAGGCAAGACTCACCTTACCTGTTCTTTTGTCATAGGTCCAAGAGATGACCCTGTGGACAGTGACCTGTGAGGGCCGGGCCCAGATGCCATGCAGGGAGGAAAACACATGGGCCTGCATGCCCCACAGGGCAAGAGGGAAATGGGGTGAGAGAAGCATTACAGCAAGCCAGCTTCTTGGTTTCAGTTCTGTGTGTTTATTCAGGGACACTGTGGCTCTCTGAGACTCTGAGGCTACTACATTCTCAGTCGGGCTGTGCTGACTTTCAGTTTCGCAGATCACCAGCCACGTGCCAGAGATGTCACCTAACCTCTCTGAGCCTCAGTTTATGACCCATAAAATGAGTGTAATACTACCTACCTTATCCCTCTCACAAGATTGTCGTAAAGATCACAATTTTTGAAATTCAAGTTAAAGTTCTTTATAAACTGCTGTCGTGGCCCGATTACAGGACGGGGGTGACACTGAACATAAAGTAACGACACAGACGCACATGGACATGACAATGACTAGAGTGACCAATGCACCGGTCCCTTTATTTTTATACCCCCCAGACCCAAGGTTAGTTCCTTGGATGTGAGCATCTTAGCATAGCAGCGATATCAGCCAATTCCGGAGTTGTATCAAAAGGGAACAATTCCCCATGGTCTCAGACCTCTAATGGTTACTAAAGTTAAGGTGCCAGACAGAGCTCAAAAGCCAAGGCCGAGATAGGCAACATAAAACAATGCAGCCATTTGAAGTGCTTCTTGGTCTCAATCCCAGGTGGCGGCTCCTTCCTGGCCCCCACAGTTGCGCCTGTCGCCTGTTTTAGGTCGCCCCCCTCCATGGGGAGTCTTACCCGTCATTGACTACCAACCATCAATCGGGGGCCAGTTCTTGGGAGAGTTCTTCTTATTCTTGTTCTCATGGCCTCCAGATTCCTACTACGGGGGCCCTCCGTGTGGGAGTTGGGAGCATTTGCTTATGTGCAACAACTCAGGCCTCTTATCAAGTCACAGGGCAGCAACCATGTCTGAAGAAAATGCTGACTACTGCTGCGTCAGGCAGCACACGTGCATTACAGACTATAGTGAATGATTAGTATAAGGCATAACACCAGAATCTGCCCCCTCAGATCTGTCACCCTCACATGTAGAAGAAATGTGAGGGTGACAAGCACAGGGTCTAGGCCTGCATGATCTGAGATTAGAACACACGTGCACACACACACACACACACACACACAGAGCCTGGCTCCCACAGAGGCAGCATCTTGAGTGAAAAGTGTCCATTCCTGGAGGAAACCAGTGTGCAGGGCGGGCAGAAGAGCCTAGGAGGCAGTGGGAGGGGTGGACTTATCCTTGAAAAGACCGAGGAGGAGCCAGGCCCGTGGTGGAGGATGGCCCATGATGTTCACCAGCATACTGACTGCCTCACAGCACCTGACGGACTATGTGTGTACAAACTTCAGCCCACAAACATTTCATTTCCCATTTTTAGCATCACACTTTAATCATATGTAGTGTTTGAGTCACGAGATATGAAGATGAGGGGACACAAAAGGGAGAAGGCCTAGAAGCACTGGAGTGAGCTATTAATATTTAAAAGCCAATGCTACCGATGTCACAGGCCTGCTTTAAACCCTTCAGAGGTCTACAGCCCCCACAGGCCTAAAGTGCAGGGTCAGAGTGGTCAGCCTGGTGGACAAGTCCCTTCGTGATCAGCCTGAGTCTTGCCAACCTCCCTGGCTCACATTCTGTCACCAAGTCTCCCACCTTGGGCTCCAGGCACCGTAGAACTGCTTCTAACGCAGTCCCCTTAGGGCTTCTCACATCTGTAAATGCAACCCTGTTACTCGGGCAGTTTTACTTCCTGGATTGCCCGGTCCCTGCCACCTGCCTCGCCTACCTCACCCTAACATCTTCCCATTGCCCATCTCCAGCCCTCACCGCCTTGAAGCTTTGGGCTAGGATGGTGCTAGGACATCTATCTCCTCTTGCTGTTGGTTCTTGGGCCTTCAGCTGTGGACTGGGACACTTCTGTCAACAGCCCCCCTATTCTGGGCCTTTGGACTCAGACCGAGTCTTACACCATCAGCTCCTCTGGTTCTTAGGTCTTCACACAAAGGCTTTGCTGGTTCTCCAGCTTGCAGACATCAGATTGCAGGACCTCTCAGCTTCCCTAATTACATGAGCTGATTCCCATTAAAAGAAAAAAAAAGGGAAATAAATATATATTCAGGGCACTATTTCTAAGGAGACACCTGATTAATATAACCAGCTTGTGACATTTGACACTGGGACCCTCCCTGCTTGAAATGCTCTCTTCTCGTGCACTCCAGGATATTATAATATTCTCTCCCTGGGTTCTCCTCACTCCTTTACTTAACACACACATATCGAGCTCCTGCCAGGTGCCACAGAGGCACTGTGCTAAGGTCTGGGGACGTAAAGACGAAAGGAAGTATCTGCAGTCATGCTGCTCAGAGATTAGTGGGAAAGAAAATTGTGTCAGTAGAAAATAAAGTAATGTGGGGTGGTTTCACTTCCTGCCTGGGTGCAGTGGGGGTGGGCCTGAAGTTTTTTAGTGTAAATCCTGCCTCTGCTGCTTGCTAGCCATGTGACCTTAGCAAACTATCTACCAGTTGGTAAGAGTTCTCCATTATAATTTATTTCCTTGAAGATGGTTTTTATGCATTAAAAAAGTTATTTATAGACTATATTGCTTTTAAGAATTCATATTCAATTTATTAAAGGAATGAATTAAAAACTTAGGTCTTAAGTTCAGTTCAGCTTACAAGTCATAATATTCTGTTTACAAATCGGGCAAGTTTAACTACCCTCTTTAGAGACTATTGATAAATATTTGACTCTTTTCACAAATTTACAAGTTGATTCCCTTTTTATCGTCACCAACAAATGCAATATATTTAATTTCATT
Source organism: Mirza zaza (assembly GCA_008750895.1). Taxonomy (NCBI): domain Eukaryota; kingdom Metazoa; phylum Chordata; class Mammalia; order Primates; family Cheirogaleidae; genus Mirza; species Mirza zaza. The sequence continues at coordinate 102,074 of VSMD01080920.1, read as the reverse complement.
TTATATGAATCAACAAATATTTTAAGAAGGCTTAATAAGTGTAATACACTAAACTTATTAGTACGGTAATTCTTAAGTTGTCCTAAAATATTCAATGCTTCATGTCAACTTAGTGAGATTTCCAACTGAAATCACAAATGTAATCAGTTACTCAATGACATAGTTTAAATCAGAACTACAGATGTTTCAGTCTGTTCAGGCTGCTATAACAAAAATACCTTAGACTGGGTAATATATAAAATAATAGAAACTTATTTCTCACAGTTCTGGAGGCTGGGAAGTCCAAGATCAAGGCACCAGCAGATTCGGTGTCTGTTAAGGACTCACTCTCTGCTTCCAAGATGGGACCTTGTTGCCACGCCCTCTACAGGATGAACATTGTGTCTTCACATGGCAGAAGAGTGGAAGGGCAAGGAAGGGCCAGGCAGCTCTCTGAAGCTTCTTTTACAAGAGCATTAATCCCATTCATGAGGATTCATGACTTCATCACTTCCCAAAAGGCCCCACCTCATACTACTATTACCTCGAGCTTTAAGTGTCAACACAGGAATTTTACAGGAACACGTACATACATTGAAACCATAGCAACAAAATTTACTATAATTTTAATAAGCTGAATTTTCTCAAACAATACATATATGAAAAATATTAATTGATTACCTTAAACATGTCTATTTGGTATTCTTTATCTTTCCAGGATTGAAAGATTCATAACCACCAAGGAAACAATCACATCATCCCAACTGCAGCTATGTCCTGAGATGCCTTCTCAACTAGCTAAGCTTTCTTAATGGCCAGAAATTTCACTGAAACATTAACTGATGGCATCTTCCAATGCCCCCTTTTGCTTGCTTTGTTGATGCCCTGTAAAAGGCTGGTCTCATGGCCTAGATCCCTAGATTGGACTTGCATGCTGTGACATTACCTGCTTCTTCCCTCTACTATAGCTATAGCACTTGATTTGGTGTTGCATTTCTTTAGCTCTTAAGATATTTAATTTTCATCCCATCTAGGTATAAAGAGCTTCAAGCTTGTCGAAATTGTATATCCTTTTCACATTCTTCCAGTCTGGAGGAGAATGAATATACATATTAGAACTCCACACAATATTAAAATATAAACTCCAACAAATACAGTTGTATAAAAAATGCAGGGTCCTCTTAATTGCAAGGTTAATGACAGGCCAGTGGGGGCTGGTGGTGAAGCTAAGCAGCTAAGTTTAGGGCTGTGGCTGCTGGACCCAAGTCTCAGCCCAGGCTGCAGTTTGATGCTACCTGGGGTCAATGCCCAGCTGAGGGGGTTATTCTGGGACCTGTGTCTGGCTGGATTCCCAGGACAGTAGCAGGGATTACAGAAATTTTCCAGTTGGTTGCATCCATTTGCTGGCCTGGTCCAGGGACACTGAGAAGGGAAAACCCTGGAGATGCTGAGACAAACACCACTGCATTTTGCTCCCTGACCCCAGCACTAGGGCTTTTGCATCCATGTCCTCAGGAGAATATTAGCCCTCTCTATATGAGACCAAGGGCTGGGCAAAGACAGGACCCCACTTATCAACTGCATTTTATCAAAATCCACATTACTTTTGGTTTTTACTATACTTAATGTACTATGCTTAAGTGATAACACTTAAATTGGATTCTGTGTACCACAAGGCTGTGTCCACCTATGGTCACAACATCAAAGATGGTAATTTCAGTGACATTAACTTCACTAAGCCTCAGTTTCCACATCTCTAAAATGGGAATAGCAGGAGTATCAACCAAATAGAGTTAAGGAGTAAAAGAGGAAATATAGGAAGGAGAGAAAGCCTCACTCACAGTAATTACTCAGTAAATGTTAGCAGTTATTTTTATTGCTACCAATATCTTTGAACCCTCTCTTGCCTTTGTCCTTACCTCCCATCCAGACTGTCCCTGCTCTCATGCTCTTACCCAGACTCCTACAATAGCTTCCCTACCTGTCTTCTCATCTCAGGTCTCATCCCCAGACTCATTCCTTCCATCTGACCTCCTTCTACTCTGCTACCAGAGTAAGCTTTCTACACTTCCTTGATCCTCACTGCCTTTAGCTTGGGTTACACCACCCTTTATCTGAGCTCTGGCAACCTCTCCTGGCCATATGTCCTGCAATTCCCTCTACACCACCCATGTTCTAGTGGCAAGGCCAGGACTAGAGTGAGGCAAGAAAGGCTCATAGCATATGACATTTAAGCAGGCCCTTGCTCTCAGGACTGTGCAATATCAGGTGCACTCCATAGGCAGGCAGAAGCCTTAATTAAATCTTAATTGTCCCTCTCTGTCTCCTTCCTCCCAGACTTCCTGGGTTCAAATCCTTATGAACTATAAAACTCATAGTAAGGTTTTGACCCCTCTGTGCCTCAGTTCTTCATTTGTAAAATGGAGATGATTTAAAATATCTCATAAGTCTGCTGTGCTGCTGTGAGACACACACACACACACACACACATACACACACACACACACACACACACACACACACACGGAAGCATCCTCTGTCAGTGTAAGCGCATCCTTCTTCAGCGTGAGATCCAAAAATGGATTATCATGGCAGGCCCAAAGAGTCACACAGATGACTGAATGAACATGCTAAAGTGTCAGAAGAGGCCCTAAGTTCTCACTGAATGTTAGCTAAAACCACACTCTCCCCCGACTCAAGTTTTCTTACCATGTCTCCTTCATGTTACAGCCTAAGTAAACCTATGATCTGAAGCTCAAGACACAAACTACAGCTTAACTAGTTACTACACTACCAATTAAGGAGGACTAAGAAGAGAAGGAGGAGGAGGAGGAAGGGGAGGAAAAGGCAGAGAAGAGGAGGAAGAAGAGGAGGAAGGAGAGAAGAAGAAGACCATCTCCCAAAGCAGGATAAAGGCATTGCCGTCTCCCAATCTACCTTCCCAGCTCAGTTGATTCCACAGTCACCTGGAACATCCACCTCCAATGCAGTTTCCCTGGAGCATTTTTCTATATCAGTTAAAAATCTTCCAAATGGTGCTAACTGATCAACACTGAGGTGCTCACATGGAAGTAATATTCATCCGGTGCTGGGCAGGTGGGAGGAGGGTGGTGGGAAGGGTAAACTCATAACTAATGGGTGTGGAGCACACTGTATGGGGGATGGGCACGCTTGTAGCTCTGGCTTGGGCAATGCAAAGGTATTCTATGTAACCAAAATGTGTGTAACCCCATGATATTCTGAAATTTAAAAAAAAAGAAAAGAAATAAGCAAATTGGAAAAAAAAAGTCTTTCAGTTGCATGTGATAGGAAACCAGCACAAACTGGCTTAAGCAAAATAGAGAATTTATCAAGCCATTGTGTTAGTTATCTGTTGCTGTGTAACAAATTACCCCAAAACTTAGCAGCTTAAAACAATAAGCATTTATTATCTCACAGTGTCTATGGCTTAGGAACCTGGGCACAGCTTGGCTGGGTGGCTCTCGCTTAGGGTACTCACAAAGCTACAGGCCAGGTGTGAGCCAGGGCTGCAGTCATCTCAAGGCTATGCTGAGGAGATCCACTTCCGATTTCTCTCATGTGGCCCTGGGCAGGCCTCAACTCCTCATCGACTGTTGGCCAAGCAATCAGTTCCTCACTGGCTGTGAGCTGGGGCCCTCCCTGTGTTCTTTGCCTTGGGACCCTCTCCATAAGGTAGATCACAACATAATGCCTGGTTGCCCTCAGAGTGAGCTAGAAGAGAAAGAGAGAGAGAGAGAGAGGCAAAATGGAAGGTACAGCCCTTTTGTTACCTAATCTTAGCAGTGACATCGCATCACCTCTGCCACATGCTGTTCACTAAAAGCAAGTTGCTAAATCCAGCTCGCACTCAAGAAGAGGTGAGCATTATACAAGGGCACAAATGCCGGGGGGTAGAGATCTTTAGCGGTCATCTTTAGGGGCCAAGTTTAGAACCCAAGTCCCTTGATGCCAAAGCAAGTGCTGCTCAACATCGGTTGCAAACGAAGGCCCTAGAACAGACTCAGGACCTCTCCTGTAGCCTGAGCAGGTGGGAGGAGTCGTGGTGCTGGGTAGATACAAGCCTCCCTGCAACACACACGCACACAGACACGGAAGCTGTGGTAAGTGCAACCTCCCTCAGACTGAGATTTAAAAATAGACCACCATGGCAGGCCCAAAGAGTCACACAGATGGCTGGGCTCTCGCACCTTTCTCCAATAAGCCACAGAAGAGTCAGCCTCAAATTCTGTCTGCCGTGCTCTGGACCTCTCTCCTCTTCCTGCTCATGGGTAAGTCCACATTATGGCCACTGCTCACTTACTGGTGTTCCTCTGAGGCTGGTCGCATTGCCTGCCAGGGAGATTCCTGCTGATAAAATCAGGAAACTCCTCTCTTGCATAATTACTGTGCAGGTTCCACTTTACTCTGAGCTCCATGTGTGTGTGAGTGTGCGCATATTCACGTACCATGAGGTGGGGGGGGTGACATCCCACCCAGGCTCAAATAACTCGGGGTTCCCCTCACCCTTGCACTTTCCTGCTAAGAAATGGCAGATACATAAAGAGTTTGTTCCCTGTGTAATGTGAACAAAATGCACAGGCAGACCCAGGAAAATTCCCCTGATGACAAGCCATGTAGCAGTTTCCTAGGAAAGGAGAGAAGTGCTGGAGCTTCTTTCCACACCCTGCCCTGGTGGTCACATATCCTGGCTTCATTGCTGAGGCTTCACTGGGCACCTTGAGGTGGCCAAGTGGCCCTGCACAAGGTGGCCTCTATCTGAATGTCTTTTTCTCCCCAGCAGGCCCAACTCCTGCTAGTTTCTGGGAAACATCTTTCAGCTGCATGGCCCGACTCGCACTGTCCAGCAGGCAGAGCCGACCCAGTCCCGCAGGGGGATCTCAGCCTCCTAGGACAGTGGCAGCTGCTGTTCCTCTGTGATCCCACTTTCCCCAAGTCCTCAGGGAGGATGGAGCAGGTAGCTCTAGGGACCTGAGAGCAGTGAGGGTTGGAGGTGGTATGTGAAAGGAGTTCTAGAAGAACCCCAAGACGCAGGTGTAAGTAGACAGGGAGCCTAGACCTCAGGACTGAGGTCCAGTCTGACCTCTCTTCACTTTCAGTTTCATCCTCGCTGACCACAAAAACACAGAAAGCAGCAGGACTATTTACATCTACATCCAACCCTATGGTGTTACTTGGTTGTGTTGTATGAATCTGAAACCAGTGGCATCCAAGATCATCCCAGTCTCAAATGATTAATGCAATGAATTTCAAACAGTTCAGGGCAAAGAGGCATCAATACTTTTATTTTTTGGAGACAGGGCCTCACTATGTTGTCCAGGCTGGACTTGAACTCCTAGGTTCAAGGGATCATCTTGCTTCACAGCCTCTCGAGTAACTGGGGCTACAGGAGCATACCACCATGCGCTGTGCTAGCTCTGAGCCTCTGTTTCTTAGGTGTGGAATGCAGTTAGTAAGGTGTATCATGCAAGACTCTTCTACAGATTAGAGATGATATGTGTAAAATGCTTGGCACATAGTTGGTAGAGCTATGACTGTCATAATAATTACTGTTATGTGCATTCTTTGGAAACTATTCAGAGATGGGTGAGTCAAATTCAGTTATTACAATCTTTGAACCCTCTTTTATTTTTTGTCGAATGGTGCAGTTTGAAATAAGATGGCTGGTACTGGGGAACCTGTCACTGTACTAGAAGCTACATAGTACTGTTTTCAGCAACAGGATTTGACCCATGGGGCCCACATCCTGCTCCCTCCCCTGACAGTACCTGAGGCTGTGTTTATCTCTGATGTGAGGAAATAATGAAGTCAAAACAGGTCGTATGCACCCACCCAAGACCCGGCATCTTCTGGGCTTCCAGGATAGGGTGGTCAGTACTCCTGGACTCTATACTCCAGGGCCAACATGTACATAAAATCTGCCACTGATTAACCCTGTGATCTCAGGCAAGTGACTTAAACTCTCTAAATTTCAGCTCATCATCTGTAAAACGGTGATCATTACAGGGTAATTTTGGGAATTAAGCGATCTACATAAAATGCCAAATATGCACATAGCAATCGTAGTCTTCCAGATGGGAAGAGTTCTCTTTTAGGCAGCCTCAAACCAGCCTCACATCAACTCACCTTCCACTTTCTCAATCTGCCCATAGAATCCACCTGAACCAACCTTCCAGGGTCCCTAGCTCTGTATCATCCCTAGCTGCCTTTCCACAAGGTCCAAGTGCTCAGCTGACGTGGGTCTGGGCAGGGAACACCCATGACCTGAACGGATCAGGGGTCTCTCCTCTCTGTGTCTATATATTATGTAACCTCTGGGTTTTCTGAGCTCATCTCAGCCTTCCCCCACCTCTCCAGGCTGTACTTGTTCCTCTCCTCCCTCCCTCCTCTCTCTCTCTCTCTCTCTCTCTCTCTCTCTCTCTCTAACACTTTCTACTTATTTTCCCATCCAGAATTCCTGGAGTATTCTGGGTTCTGAACCCATTCGATTTGGTCTAGAACTTCCAGACTACTCAGAAAAGCCTCAGAACCCCTGGAATCTGGGGACCCAAGCTGGGGTCACCCAGCTGACACCCACAGGGTCCCAGTGAGAAAATTAGCTGCCTTGGCCAAATGCCAGCCTCCTAGAAACCTTGGTAACAATGTTTATCAGGAATATGAGTTTTGTGTAAGATGGGGAAATCAGGAGCTGAATCAATGTTTCCAATTATTCCCAAATCCAAACCTGGCCAAGCCAAAGTCAGCCTGAAATCCTCTGGACAATGAGGGGGAAGGTAGGGTCGGATAGAATTAGGAGAGGCTCCTTTTGTTCCCAATGCTGTTATGAAAATTCTCAAGCATTCGGAAAGGAATTGGAGCATTTTACAGCGAACACTCATATGCCAACCATCTAGGTTCTACCTCTGATATTTTACTTACTTTATCACCCACCTATCCATCTATCCATTCCTCTAGCCAACCATCTATTCATCTTATTTTTTAAAACATTCTCCTTTTTACTTCACTAGCTCTTTACAATTTGTAGCAATCTGCTTTCATTTAATTTTTACTATAGCCCTTGAAGAAGATGGATGTTGCAGGTAAGAGCATTTCAATCTTCTAGATAAGTATACTGATTCTCAGAAAAATTCAAAAATTTACTCAAAGTCACAAGGCTAATTCCCCTGTTCGAACAGAAACCTAGAAGGTCTGTTTTACTGATTGTTGTAGCTACTTTTATGGAAGAGAGTGGTTGGTGAATGAATGAATGCATGAATGAATTACTTTACTAGGCAATGGGCCAGGAAGAGGGAGGGAAGGAACCTCATTTCATTGCTCAGCATCTGGCATTTATGCCCAATGCATGTTTACTGAATGAATGAATGAATGAATGAAGGATAGCCTGAGGAGTCTACCTCCTCCCCCAAGTCCCTGTTCTCTTTCTGCAGGACTAAGAGCCTCTGGAAAGGACGGAGCCCCAACAGTGGTATCGGGAATCCTAGGGGGTTCCATCACTCTCTCCCTAAACATCTCAGGAGACACAGAGATTGAGCACATCGCCTGGAGTGGTCCTAAAACCACACTTATTATAGCATATCCCAAAGGAAAGATAACCCTTGTGGACAAAAGCTACCAGGGTCGACTAAACACCAGCTGGAGTTACTCTCTGTACATCAGCAACTTGACCGTGAAAGATGCAGGAACTTACAAAGCCCAGATAAACCAAAAGAATTCTGAAGTCACCACTGGGAAGGAATTCACCCTGCACATCTATGGTGAGTTCCAGAGATCTTGTATGAGTTTTGATTTTTTTTTTTGTACAAAATGAGGTACATGTGAAATTTTGTTTCATGTACATAGTGCATGGTGATCAAGGCAGGGTATTTAGAATGTCCATCACCCAAGTATAATACATTTTTATTAAGTGTAGTCACCCTTCTCTGATATCAAGCATAGGATGTATTCCTCCTATCTTACTGTATGTTCATATCCTTTAACCCACTGCTCTTCATTCTCCATCCTCCCCACGACCGATCACCCTTTCCAGTTTCTGTTATCTATCTGTCCACTCTCTACCTCCATGTGATCAAATTTTTTAGCACCTACATATAGGTGAGAACACAGAATATATATCTTTTTGTGCCTGGCTTATTGCACTTAAGATAATGGCCTCCAATTCCATCTATGTTGCTGCATGATTTCATTCTTTTTATGGTTGGATATATTTCATTGTATATATATGTCACATTTTCTTTCTCCATTCATCTGTTGATGAACACTTAAGTTGATTCCACATCTTGGCTATTGTGAATAGTGCCACAATAAACAGACAAGTGTAGGCATTCCTTTGATGCATTGATTTCTTTTCCCTTGGGTAGATCCCCCGTAGTGGGATTGCTGTATTGAATGGTAATTCTATTTTCAGTTTTTTTGGAAATCTCCACACTTTTTTCCATAATGGTTGTACTAATTTACATTCTCACCAACAGTGTGTAAGAGCTTTCTTTTCTCTGCATCTTCACCAACATCTGTGGGTTTTTGCCTTTTTAGTATTAATAATAGCCATCCTAACTGAGGTAAGATAATATCTCATTGTGATTTTGATTTCCATTTCTCTAGTGATTGGTAATATTGATCATTTTTCATATATCTGTTGGCCATTTGTATGTCCTCTTTTGTGAAATGTTTATTAATGTCCTTTGTCCACTTTTTAATGAGATTATTTGGGGTTTTTTTCCTGATGAATTATTCGAGGTCCTTGTATACTCTGAATATTAGTCCTCTGTCAGATAAGTAGTTTGCAAATATTTTTTCCTATTCAGTAGGTTGTCTCTTCACTTGGTTGATTATTTCTTTTGCTATACAGAAACTTTTTTAGTTTAATTAAGTCCCATTTGTCCAAATTTTGTTGTTGTTGCCTGTGCTTTTGAAACCTTAGTTATAAATATAAATTCTTTGCCTATATTAATATCCAGGATAGTTTGCCCTAGGTTCTCTTCTAGTATTTTTATAGTTTGGGATCTCACAGTTGATTCATTTTGAGTTGACTTTTGTATATAGAGGTGAGAGATAGAGGTCGTTTCATTCTTCTGCTTTTGTCTATCCAACTTTCCCAGCACCATTTCTTGAAGAGGGTATCCTTTCCCCAATGTAAGTTCCTGTCAATATTGTTGAAGAAAAGTTGGCTGTAAATATGGGGCTTTATTTCTGGGTTCTCTATTCTGTTCCATGGTCTACATGTCTATTTTTATAACAATACAATGCTGTTTTGGTTACTATAGCCTTGTAATATATTTTGAAATCAGGTAATGTTATGCTTCAAGCTTTGTTCTTTTTGCTCAGAATTGGCTGTGGCTATTCAGGCTCTTTTCTGGTTCCATAAGAGTTTTAGGATTGTTTTTTCTAATTCTATAAAGAATGATGTTGGTATAGATTGCATTGCATCTGTAGGTTGCTTTGAGCAATAGGGTCATTTTTAATGATATTGATTCTTTCAATCAATGAACATGAAATGTTTTTCAATTCGTTTGTGTCATCTTCAATTTCTATCATCAGTGTTTCATAGTTTTTCTTGTAGAGATCTTTTGCCTCATTGGTTAAATTTATTCCTAGATATTTTAATTTTTTGTAGATATTGTAAATAGGATTGCCTTCTTGATTTCTTTCTCAGCTACATCATTTTTGGTGTATAGAAATGCTATTAATTTTTATACATTGATTTTGTATTCTGCAACTTTACTGAATTCATTTATCAAATGTAAGAGTATTTTGGTGGAGTTTTTAGGCTTTTCTAGATATAACAGCATATCATCAACAAAAAGGGACAATTTGATTTTCCTCTTTCCTAATTTGAATGTCTTTGATTTCTTTCTCTTGCCATATTTTCTCTTGCTGTTGTTAGGATTCACTCTTTATCTTTGACTTTAGATAGTCTAGCTATAATGTGCTGTAGAGAAGATCTTTTTACATTATCTTGAGCCTCCTCTATCTAGATGTCTAAATCTCTTTCTAGACCTGGGAGGGTTTTCATCTATTATTTTGTTAAATATGTTTTTTAACCCTTTCTTTGTCTCTTCACCTTCGAGGATACTGATAATTCAAATATTCGGTCACTTTATGTTGTCCCAAATGTCATGAAATGTATTTTGTATTTCCTAGAATGAATTCTTCAGTTCCAGAATTTATATTGCTTCTTTTTAAAAATATCTATCTCTTTGGTAAATTTCCCACTCATGGTCTGAATTGTTTTTCTGATTTCTTTGTATCGTTTTCCAGAATTCTCTTGTATTTCACTGAGCTTCTTTAAAATCAATCTTTTGAATTATTTATCTGGGATTTTGAAATTTTCTTTTTGATTAAGATCTACTGCTAGAGAATTATTGTGTTCCTTTGGAGGAATCTTATTTCCTTGCTTTTTCATCTTTCCAGTGTCCTCACATTGATATCTGGCGTAATAGTCACTTCTTTCTATTTTTGAATCTACTTTCAAAGGGAAAGTCCTTCCCTTTCCCGTAGGGAAGGACTTTTTCTCAAGATGCATCCATGGTCTTGGTTGGGTAGGGTACTTTGGCTTTGACTCTGAGCACATGCAGTAGTGTAGTCTTTGTACGATTTCTTTGGCCGTAAAAAGAGTTAGTTACTTCCTTCTGATGTCTCTCTCCTTGGCTTGCAGATGGCCACGTTCCCTCTTTGTTGTCATGAGATTGTTCCTCTGACTGTGTTGTCTATGCTCTAATCTCCTCTTCTTATGAGGATACAAGTCATATTGGATTAGGGCCCATCCTAATGACCTTGTTTTAGCTTAATTATCTCTGTCTCCAAATACAGTGTTATCTCCAAATACAGTCACATTGTGAAGTACTGGAGGTTAGGACTTTGCAGGAATATAGTTCAGCCCATAACACCATTTTTCTATCAGGTAGTTTGATCTTTTTCATTGATTTGCAGGGTACTCTGTATATATTAAGGAAATGGAATTCTATGAAGCTAATAGAATTAGAATGAATCAACTCAATATGTATTGACATAAAACAATTTCCAAGATATATTGTTAAATTTTTGAAAAGGTTCAAGACCGTATGTAAAGTATGCTGTTATATATCTGGATATACCTAGAATATCTCTGGAAAGATCAAGAAGAAATTCTTAACATTAATTGCCTCCAGTTACTGTAACTGTTGGGGAAAGAAAATAGGTAGCTGGGTCAAGAAAATTTACTTTTTTCATTATGTAATCTTTTGTATCTTTTCAATTTTGTGCATGTATTACCCATTAAAAAAATAGAATTTAACTGAACACACACACACACACACACACACACAGAGTGAACAGAGGAGATGGAACAAAAGGAAAGAAGAAGACCAGGAAGGAGATGTGGAAGCATAGTGGGTCCTAAATTCAGACTAAAAGGCAAGGGCAACTCAAATTCTAGAGGCAGAGCTCCCCACTGTCTAGTGTTTAGGGGTGGGCCATTCATCCACTTATTCACTGGACATTCATGAGTGTTTTTCATGGGCCAAGCTGGGTGTTAGATGTCCAGACAGAGGCATCAGCCCTGTCCTTGAGGAGTTCACATATTGGTGGGGAAGAGAGAGAAGTAATCAGACTATTGTCATGTTGAGTCACGGTGATAACTCCTGTAGAGGAAGTATGGAAGCACAGAGGAGAGACAGTCAAGCTGGGCTGCAGAAAAAACTTCCCTGCGACAGGAAATGCTGGCCTCTCCCCCGCCACCCCCAGCTCCTCTGTTATCACCACCTTCTTCTATCAGTCTCTTCCTTCCGGCAAAGGGATCTGAGTGTCCTCCCGATGCTATTGTCCCTGCAGAGCAGCTGCAGGAGCCCCAAGTCACCATGAAGTCTGCAAAGGTTTCTGAGAACTCCTGTAACATCACCCTGAGGTGCTCCGTGGAGGGTGCAGAGAAAGATGTTCTGTACAGCTGGACCCCAAGGGACACCCATGATTCTGAGTCCAATGACAGCTCCATTCTCACCATCTTCCGAATGCCCTGTCACCCAAACCCGGCATATACCTGCACAGTGCGAAACCCGGTCAGCGAGAGCAGTTCCCGCCCTGTCCGCGTGGGGCAGTTCTGTACAGGTAACTGGCTCCAGTAAGGCCCCTAGGGGAATACAGAAACTGGCAGCTGTGGGGTCTACACCCCAGGGTTCTAGTAGGACAAAGAGTGGGTGGGGAAGCAAGAGGACAAGCCCGAAGACTGCTTGTTCTCTACCCTCAGGTACCTGAGAGAGGCTGGCAGGACTTGGGGATGCCTAGAGCACTGTGAAACTCTAAGGGTGGAGCAAAGGAGGAGAAGAAAGTATTCATGAAGAGGAACAGATGGATCTGAGCTGGCCTGGAGGTGTCCCCTGCGGTCCCTTCAGGAGGGCAGGAAAGGCAGGACAGTTCAGACATGCAGTGGGCAGAGCCAGGTGGAATAGGCAGTCCTGAGGAAGAAGCAGCAGGGACCCCTTGTCAGGAGAGGAGGCTGGAGGAAGGGGAAGGGGAGGAGGGGCTCCAGTCCCCTTCAGGCTGGCTGAGGGCCAAGGGAGCAGGGGACAGTGGCTGAAGCTGCAATGTCTCATCTCTGACTGCAGGTCCAGGAGCCTCCAGAAGAGGAGCAATGGGGGAGACAGTGCTGGGGATCCTGGGAGAACCCGTCACCTTGCCACTGGCACTCCTGGCCAGTCAGGACATAGACAATGTTGTCTGGATGTTTAACACGTCTGTTATCAGCAAAGGGCAGGGAGAAGCAGCGACAGTAGATCCGCTCATTAAATCCAGGGATCCTTTCAAGAACAGGGTGTGGGTCTCTGGCCGGGACCACTCCCTGAAGATAGACCCGCTGAAGATGGAGGATGCTGGCCTCTACCATGCCTACGTGTGCTCAAAGGCCTCCAGACTCACCAGCATGACACATGTCACCCTGCTCATCTACCGTGAGTCTCTGGGCAGAGTGCTCGTCATTAGATTCCTTCCCTTAAAGATTTCTCCTCTGCTGCCTTCCCACCTCCCTCTTGTCTCAGGCCTCCCTCGTACCGACATGCCTCTAAGACAGGTATTTGGTTCACACCAGTCACACCAGGAGGAAAAATGACAACCAGCCTCTGGATAAAATCTTTCTGCCAAAGTTCCCCTTGCTCTAGGCTGCCAGTTAGGCCTCAACCAGCCAACTTTTGGTACTTACCCCTGTCCTCCCTCACTGAATCTCAGAAGGAGCAGGAACTCTCCAAACTGCATTTTTATAGACCATTATCATTTTAAATAAGGGAAGATCTGGCAGGGGTGGAATCAGAGAAGACTGAGGAGAAGCCCTTGTTGTCCAAAGACGCTGTGGCCTCTGAGACGGTGGGCCACTCAGCTCCCCTGAGTGTGAGAGACAGAACTCACATTCACCTCCTCAGCCCTGGGCCTCACCGGAGCTCGGCCGACAATTTGCATGGTTTAAGTGTACCAGCTCTTCCACCCATACCATTCAGACATGGTCCCATACCTCCTGCCTGAGTTTGTTGGTGTCTAGGTACCTGTGAAAAGAGTCGCCATCCATGGTTCTGTTAAAATATGTAGCAAGTCAGCCAAGTCCACATCTACTGCATACAGTGACTCAAACATAAAAGAACCCACAAGAAGGTTAAGCAAAAGAAATAATAAACTATAGCCGAGCATGGTGGCTCACACCTGTAATCCTAGCACTCTGGGAGGTCGAAGCAGGAGGATTGCTCAAGGTCAGGAGGTCGAGACCAGCCTGAGCAAGAGTAGAGACCCTGCCTCTACTAAAAATAGAAAGAAATTATCTGGACAACTAAAAATATATAGAGAAAAAAATTAGCCAGGTATGGTGGTGCATGCCTGTAGTCCCAGGTACTCGGGAGGCTGAGGCAGGAGGATTGCTCGAGCCCAGAAGTTTGACGTTGCTGTGAGCTAGGCTGATGCCACGCCACTCTAGCCTGGGCAACAGAGCTAGACTCTGTCTCAAAAAACAAAAGAGAAAAGAAATAGTAAACTAGGAACAAATACAGCTGGTCTTATTGTTTATCTTAAAATTGCCAACATTTATTGAGCAGCTACTATGTGCCAAGTGCTGCCCTCACCTCTCTACGTCCCTTACCTTGGGTAAGTAAACAAATCAGATGACGGAGCCTCAGATGTAAGCCAGGAAGGGCCTTCAGAACACACAGAAGCATTGTGCTTATTTGCGTTGATTGGTTTTCTCGCTTCTCACAGCTGTAAGTACACATGTGGAATGAGATGGCTTTGTCACACTTGAGCCTCACGGCCCACAGAGGTTAGTGGTGTATCTGAGACTTCGCGGGCAGTGAGGAGGAGGCCAGGTGCGCTTTCCGAAAGGCCTGTGACTCCTGGAGGCACTTTCCGAGCAGTGTCAGCACACGGTCTCATGAACACGTTTTCAGTGAGTGGAGGCGAGGTGACTGCCCCGTGAGCGAGGCCTGACTGTGCGTCGTCTCTGCCCTTCTCCTCGCGCAGGGAGGCTGGCCAGGCCGAGAGTCACCTGGAGCCTCACCGGGCAGGCCAAGGACGGCATCTGCAGGATCAGTCTGACCTGCTCAGTGGAGGACGGTGGGAGCAACGTGACGTACACGTGGGCCCCGCTGCCAAAGGGAGCTCTTGTGTCCCAAGGGGGATCTCGCCTCAGCATCGCATGGAGAAGTGGCGAAAACCACCCCAACGTCACGTGCACAGCCAGCAACCCCGTCAGCAGCAGCTCCAGCCAGTTTCTTTCTGCGAACGTCTGTCCAGGTTGCTCTCCATTTCTTTGGGCTCGGGCTGCGGGGCCTTGCATTCCGAGGGGTTCTTTATGAAGTACAGCAAAGGGGCGTGGGTGAGAGCCCTTTTAGAATGGCACTTTTCAACAGAAATGTCATAGGAGCCACATAAGTAATTTTAATGTTGTAATAGCCACATTAGAAAATGCATTGGGAAAAGAAAATAAATATTATATTAAAAAAAGAGAATACTGATAAAAGCGACTACATTAAAAAAAAAAAAGAAAATGCACAAAAAAGGTAAAATTATTTTAAATAATGTATTCTATTTAACCCAATATATCCAAAATATCATCGTTTCAACGTGCATTCAAATACAAAAAATTATTCATGAGGCAGTTTACGTTTTATTTTTGTATTAAGTCTTTGAGAGCCAGTATGTATTTTGTACGTACAGCACATCTCCGAGTCAGATGCTGAATTTTCACTGGAAGTATTTAATCTGTAGTTAGAGTTTATAAAATTTACAGTTGAAAAAATAGATCTACAGATTCAAGTTGTTCCTGGCATACTTAGTTTTTCTCAAGAAGGAATTGAGTAGCCATTTTAAAATTTAAACTATTTAAAATTATATAAAATAAGCAATTAAGTTTCTTGGTCACACTAGCCACATTTCAAGGCTCATGCACAGCTTGTGGCTGCCACACCGGAGAGCACAGAGCTAGAGGTTTGTGGAGAAAAGGTGATGGGAAGGGATATGGAACCAGGGCTGTGTGCGTGGGAACTGCTTAGGAAGCCCTAGTATCTCTTACTAAATATTTAATAAATGCCAGCCACTATTCCAGGCTTTTGTGCATTTTTTCACAATTGGTTATCACAACAATCCTACAAAGCAGATATTCTTATTATTCCCCATTATATAGATAAAGAATCTGAGACTCAGAAAGGATGAGGGACTTGTCCAAGGCCACACAGTAAAAGCAGAATTAGAACCCTAAGCTCTATCCTCTTTTCTTCCCTAGAGGGAAGCAGAAAAGATATGGTCCGCCCAGGATCTCACTATGCTGGAACATGTTGGCTTTGGCAGACAGATCTAGAGCCCAGCTCAGTAGCAGTCTGAACTCTCTCTGTCCTGAGCCAGAACTCCCCTCATATCATTTACAGAAAGGGACGGTGTAGTGTGGTGGATAAGTGTGCTTTAGGATCAAACAGTAAGCATTCAAATCTAAGGTCACATACTTAAAACTCTGTGACATTGGGCAAGCTATAAACCTTTCTACCCAGGGACTGTGTCTGCCTTATGTATTGCTATAACCTCCTACCTAAAACAGCACTTGCTCAAAAAATGGTTGTAGAATCAACGAATGAAAAGAAATACTTTTTGCAATGTCACAGGGTTTTAAGGGGCAAGTAGGATGGCCAACATGTTCTGTCCACCTTTTGCTCCAATCCCTCTTGTCATTATTTGTATTGATATTGCTTGTTTCCTCTTCAAAGGGCCCGAGAGTCAGGTGAAGTCGTGGATCGTGCTTTCCCTGGTGGTTTTCCTTCTGTGCTCTGGGATCTTCAGCGGGTGCCTTTGGAGGCACAAAAGACAGTGTGGGTTTCTGCAATCAATGGCATCTACCAGCTCTAGGCCATTCCCCTGGGACCTCTGGGGGCTTCTCCTGTCCTCACATAACCCCTTGCTACCCTTCTCTCCCCAAACCTCATTTTTTTCCTCAGGGTGATGGGGAGGGGTGTTAGTCCGGACTCTGTAGTTACAAATAATTGAAACCCAACTCAAACTAGCCTAGATCAAAAAAAGAGGGGGATGTGGGAAGGGGGCAGGGAGAGTGATTTATTATTTCTCGACATGTATAATCAATCCGTGGGGAAGGCAGAAATAGAGCTGGCCTAATAGACAAACGTCACCAGAGACTCAGAAATCACCAGAGCTCTCCATCTTTCATCTCTACTTTTTTCTTCAAGCCAGCTTAACTCTCTTACTGCAACCAGCTGAGCGGCAGGGGTGGAGGTTGGGTAGAGAGGTGTACCAAAACATAGCAACTAACTGGTAGCTCCATACTTATGCATACTAATAGTTCTGACACCAGAAAACATATGTTTGCCTCCAGCTTCAATTTGAAGAATGTAAGAAATATCTCTGATAGGCCCGGGTTGAGGTCCTGTGTCCACTACTTGGACCAATCACTATAACCAAGGGGAAGAGCTATTATGATTGGCAGCTCCCTCTAGAATCTCAGTATGGGAGTGGGAATGGAATAGTTCCCAAAAAGAACATAATGGCTAGAACACCTAGGACCCCTGGAAGAATGACTGTGAGCAGGCAAACTCCTCTGATTAGTAGCTGTGACGGAAGAGTTAGAGCTCTCCCTTCCAGAGAGACGGCAGGAAGCTCCAGGGCCTTCACCACAGCTGAGGGTGACCCTAGACTCTGGGTCCCCCTTTTTATGGGCCTGTACTCACATCAGGGTTCACCCTCCTCCCTAAAGCCTGTCCCCTGCCTGTGACCCGGAAGTCTCTCCTCCTCTCCTTTCACTCTCACAGAATCGGTGACACCTCCCTCTTCATAACCCTTCTCCAACTTGGCTCCTCAGGTTCAGCCCCAGCCTTCGGTTCCAGCCCAGTTGAGGCCCCAGCTGTCACACCAGGTAATGTCACCAATGACAGTCCAGGAGGTCCCTGGTCCATGTGGAAGCTCCAAAGCCCGGCTACTCAAAGTGTGGCCAACCGACCAACGGCATGAACACACCCAGGAGCTTGTGAGAAATGCAGAGTCTTGGGCACACCCTCAGAATGCTGAATCCAAGTCTGCATTTTAAGAAGATCCACGGGTGATTCATATGCCCGGTAAAGTTGGAGAAGCAATGTGCTGAATGAAGGTGGTTTGGGAACAAAACCCACACCCAAGAGGGGCCCCTTAGAGATGGTCGCCAGACCTAGGAGAGACAATCTGTCCTCCAGGGTCTCTAGGGTTCCTTGGGCATTGACTGTCACCATGTGAATGTGGCCTACAATGAGGATGGAGTTATAGTCTCCATTCTGAGAATAGAAAAACAAAGGCAAGTTGGAATAGCAACTCTATAGCAGAAGCAAAAGTAAAAACTAATTAAAATTAAACCCCATGAGACTGTGTAGATACCTATTCCCCAAGAGCATCACATAAAAGTGACGCTGTTCTGATGGCTGTTGGGGTGGAGAGCTGAGATGCCTGCTCTTTCTCCCTCTGCCCCATCCCAGTGGACCGGCCTTAGCTCCAGAAGCCTAGAACGCTAAGAAATCCCCCAATTCTGCCTCCTCCAACCAAACCCTCCTTTAAAAATCAACTTTATGTCACCTCTCCTTGAGGGGACCCTCTATGGAGATGGAATCAGAGTTAGGGCCAGGGGCTCAAGTCACTTGACAATACAGGTTGTTCTGGTTGGAAAGTATGGCCAAGAGGAAGAGGGCAAGGAAGACAATGAGGCTGGATTATGGGCCTTCCCCTGGGCTTCCTCCTCACCACCAGCAAGACAGAACCCATGTCTCCCCCCAGCCTGAGCCCTCCTTCCCTGGGCCCTGGGCAGAAGAGGAGTAAAGAGTTATTGGGGACACCTTCATTCTCCCTGTCCCTCCTACTTCCCCAGCACCTATTCTCCACCACCAAGGCCTGCTTCTTTAATCTCTAGACCCACTGCCACTGCCTTAGTCCATGCTGTCACCAATTTGTTGTTTAACTGCATCTTTTTATTGAAAAGTCATATATTTACATGATATACTGTTCAAAGCAACTCTCCTTCCGAATTCCAATCTCTAGGTTCCAAGTCTCCCCTCCCAGCCACTCCCAGAGACAACCATTGCTAAGATTTGCTAAAATCTTAGCAACCATTGCTAAATCCATTCAACCATTGCTAAATCCTTTCAGAGACTTTTAATGCATTTATAGGCCTCATATATATTTGCAGGCATGTAAGGATGTTCCTTCAATTTCACATATGGGAGCAATCTATTTCACTTTTCTGAACTTTGCTTTATTAGCTTAACAATATATGCCAGCAATATTAGTATATATGGATTAAAACTGACTCCCATTTATTCCATTCCACAGATTTATTTAATTTATTTATTTGACCAGTCCTTCTCACTCCTTGTTACTTCTTCCCTAATATATTAAAATAGTTTCCTAACTGGCCATTCCCCCTCAAGTTTCTCCTTTCTGTCCTTTCTGGTCACCAATCTGCAAAGCTCAACTCTGACTTCTCTAAAATCCTCAGTGGTACCCCATAGCCTTTGTTTGTTGTTCAAAAGCCAATATAACCTTGTGGTCAGTTGTGTGGGTTCTCAGGCAGGGCAATCCTGTGTCCAAATCGCAGCTCCTCTCCTTGTTAGTGGTATGATCTTGGGCAGTTCAGTCTCTAAGCCTTAGTTTCTTTACCTTGCAAAATGAGAGCACCTACCTCTCAGAGTTGCTATGAGGACCAAGAGGAGTAATGCCCACAGTGCTCACTCAATAGGTGGTGATTGCTATTTCTGCTCAGTATTGCGCCAGACTCCATTTAACTGTTTTTTCCCTACACAAACCGGGGAGGAACAGTATTGAGTAGTGGTTAAGAACATTAGGGACCAGGCTACTTGTAAATCCTGGCCCCTGGTCCTACCACTTACTTGGGAGAATACTTAACCTTTATGTGCTCCAGTTTCATCTGCAAAAAATGAATAAGGATAGTTACTATCTATGCTTCATGGGGTTTTAAGCAGATTTTTCTGTTTTATTAGAGACAGGGTCTTGCTCTGTTGCACAGAGTGCAGTGGTGTGATTATAGCTCACTGTACGCTTGAATTCCTGGGCTCAAGTGATCCTCCCACTTCAGCCTCTCAAGTAGCTAGAACTATAGGCACACACCACCATGCTCAGCTAATTTGTTTATTTTTTGCAGAGGCAAGGCCTTGCTTTGCTGCCCAGGCTGGCCTCAAACTCCCAGCCTCGAGCTATCCTTCCACTTTGGTCTCCCAAAGTGCTAGGATTACAGAGATTTTATGCAGATTATGTAAGTGTATTCATGAAAAGCAATTAGAACAGTGCCTGATACATAACAGGCATTTAGTAGATGTGAACCGTTTTTATTCTACACTCAGGTCAAAAGGGCTAATTGACAACTCCCAAAGGCAGGGTTGACAGCCACCTAGGGTGACACGCCAGTGCTCACAGCAGGTGCCCATTAGGATGCCCCAGCCATTGCAGTTGTTAGATGTTTTCAATATCATCTGTTCCTAAAAAGGGAGAACACTCCAAGTTTCACGTTTGCCTTTAATCATGACGCTTCCTCCACCAAAAATGCCCCTTTCACTTATCAAAATCCTGCCCCTATTCAAGGCCCGCTTCAATTCTGCCACCTTCACTTCTTCCCTGCCTTCCTAACCAGAGGCCATCTCCTCTCACCCCTGTACTTTCCCTGTGACACTTGTCAAAGTGGCCTTATGTTAACCGATTTATGTGAGGATCCGACACCCCCGCTAGACAGTACCGTCCTCCGTGACCAGGTCTAGTTTTCCTCTGTGTCTCCCCAGACTCCCTGTTGTGGTGCTCTGCACGGTCTGTGCCCAGGGCCAGTGCTGCTCACGGAGGGTTGCTGAGTCTGTCACAGGTCATACTTGATGAACATTTATCAAGTAAATGAACAAATGAGTGCTCAAAAGGAAGGAGGAAGGGAGAGTGAAATGGAAGCCCCTGAGGGAAGGCATAAAAAGAATACATCTCCTTTAGTTCTTGAGGCCTCACCTGAGGTAGGAGTCAGAGCAGGTTGGCTCCTTGCAGCAAAATGAGAGAGAGGTGGGGTCGGCCCTTTTATCGGCCCTGCACCATGTGTTCCAGAACCCACGGCTGGCCACACGGTGTACTCCATGCTCTCCCACGGCTACGAGAAGCTGGACTCTCCCGATAAGCCTGCCAGGCAAGAGCCCAGGCCCACCTCAGACAGCAGCTCTGACAGCAACATCACGACTGAGGAGGACGAGGAGAGGCCCGAGACGCACAAGCCTGTCAATGGAAGAGACTCTGGAGGCGACTCGGCCTCCCAGGGCCAAGCAGAGTATGATCCCGTTGCTCCAGATGACACAGCAGCTGAGTCTGTGGTCGAAGGGGGCACAGTGTATATGCAGGTGTTCTTCAACTCACAGGTGAGCCCTTCCGGTCACTGCACCGTCCTCTGCCTCCCACTTTTAAGACCATCTGATATCCTGGTTGATGAGATCCTCCAAACAGGGAGCCGGAGACTGGGGACAGGAGCAAGGGCATATGGGCAGGGACTCATGGCTCTATTCATGTTTGCCAACCCTCGGGGTCCTGCGGAGTGGAGGAATTGTCCCTCGGCTCCTGTCCTTGGGCCACGCATAGGGAGGTGCTGGCGAACCAGAGCCACTGTCCCCACTACACTAAGGCAGCTCCCACCCTGTATGTGAGACCGGACCCTCCGGTGGTGGTGTCCACTCTCCTCCAGGAATGAGGGGAAAATGCTGGAAAGCTCTCATTTGGTGATTAAGGGTAGTCTGATGTTGGTCTGTTACAGGGACAGACCCCGCTTCCTCAGAAGAGAGACAGCTCAGCCACAATCTACGACTCTGTGCAGAAATCTCAGACGGTGAGGACAATTTTCTCTGTATCCCAAAGCCCATAAAATTAGGAACTATTCTCCAGATCATTTTAACTAAAATCCTAGATTCCTATGGCTGAGGAGCTTAAATTCTACCCACTATATACCCCCCAGACACACTTCATGGTCAGCAGATGCTTAAACAAATATTCCTGATTTACACCTGTGTGAACATTTCTAATTGATTTAATAATATCTGAATGTTTCTAACTGATTTAATAATATCTTATGTTGATTATTCTTAACATTGACCAGAATGAGATGCTATAAACTCAAACAATGTATGGTCTATCTATATTTCTAAATCTATCTCTAATCTTAATCCTAATCTACCAAAATGGCAATTTCCCCAAATAACTGAAAATTAGCCAACAATTCAATGTCGAGAATTTTGAAAAATATGCTATTAACTATAATATATTGGTCTTATTATAGTATTAAAAGAACCCTTCAGGGTATCATTTATCATTAAATAATAATAATGGTAATAATAACAACTCTTATGTAAAGTTTTACAGTTTACAAACATTGAAAAACATATTCTCCTCTGATCCTTGTAACATCTCTAGAAATGCCTTGTCATCTACATTTTATAGCTGAGGAAGGTGAAATTCAGGAAGTTAATTTGGCCTAAGGTCACACAGATAGTAGTTTGAAGCTTCAGTATTAAGAGCCACACATAGTTTTAAAATAATTCCAAATGATCCTAAGCAATTAATCTTAATCTGAACCTGGCTATCCACTCCCTTTTCTCTATCCTAAAAACACTGGGTTCATTCACACTCTTGCATTCAAATTTCCACTCCAAATTGCCTCCCTTTTCTGAACTCATTTTAAAAAGATTCTTTTAAAGAAAACTCTAAAGATTTTTCAATTGTGCTACTTCTCTGTGATTGATGAATCCATCAATAGATATTTATCGAGTACCTTTTTTTTGCCCAGAGCTAAGTTGAGTGCTGTGGGCATTCAGATATGTTTAGGCACAATCCTTTACCTTGAGGACTTAACTGTGTTTTGGTGGAGGAAAGGTGGAACTGATTTAGTCACCTGGAAGGGGAGAGAAAACACTACAGTTGATCCATGAACAATGCAGTGGGTTGGGGCACTGACCCTCCATATGGTCAAAACTTGCGTATAACTTTAACTCCCCCCAAATTTTACTGCTAATAGACTACTGTTGACCAGAAGCCAAGTAACACATATTTTGTATGTTACACATATTATATACTATATTTTTATAACAGAGTAAGCTTAAGAAAAGAAAATTAATTAAGAAGACCATAAGGAAGAGAAAATATAGTTACTATTCATTAAGGGAAAGTTGATCATCCTAAAGGTCCTCATCTTCACATTGAGTAGGCTGAGGAGGAGGAGGAGGAAGAGAAAGAGTTGGTCTTGCTGTCTCAGGGGTGGCAGGCAGAAGAGATAGAGGAGTAGAAGGGGAGGTAGGAGAGGCAGGCTCACTTGGTATAACTTTTATTGAAAGAAATCCCCTTATAAGTGGACCCATGCAGTTCAAACACGTGTTGTTCAAGGGTCAACTGTACTTGACTACTTAATAAACTATGTGCACAGTTCCCAAGGGTTTATCAGACATTGGAAGTGAGAGATATCACTACACTGAGGTAGAGACGAAAGACTTTATGTAAAAGGAATTTGGGTTGGACCTTAAAAGATGGATAGAATTTGCTTGGTGAACACGTGTTCAGATGTCCTGTTCACTTCAACCACCACCTGCCTCGTCCTGACTTCTGGATTGTAGTCTAAAGCTCAGCCAGCTAGGGACTTCGCCTTTGGACTTGAGGCCAAATCTGTGCTGTTCACTGCATTCCCAGAGCTCTTTCCACTCTGGCCTGGCCCTTTGTGTTTGGGTCAATACTAGCCAAACTTAAAGCCATAGACAGCAGTCCCTGCTCTGAGTTTCAGAATGACCATGAATTGACACATCTAGTCAGTCCTGCGAGATGGCCACACTACCCTTGGGGACTTAAGATCCCTAAAACCACCCTCCCCTGCAGTGTAAGTGGAAATCAATGCATTTCCTCAGCCAAGCTCTTGATGGAATTTATCCTTTGTTTTCAGAATTTTCAGGACCAGAAATTCTGGTTCTGGATCTGCACAGGCCATTATCGCCCAGTTGACCCGGGAATTCTCAAATCTACTTTAGTTATTATTTTCTGACACATATCTCTGCACAAAGAATGTTCATGCTATCCCCAGGCTGTTACTGGTACCTCACTCTCCCTCCTCTCTGTATCAGCTCAGATCTCATCTGCTGTTTAGAGCCCTCCCTGAACCCTCTTAGGCAGGGGATACTAAGAACTCTTGGAACATGAAAGTCTAATGGTCTGGACCATGACTTTGGGACTTAACCTCCACCATCTAAATTATCTTCATATGAATGTCTGTCTTGTTTCTCCAACTAGAGCAGAGGTTGGGATCATTCAACAGTAGCTTCTTGGGAGCAAGGCCTTTTATTGTCACTTTTGTATCCCTTGGATTTGCTGCACTAAGCCGTCTTGTATTGTCCTTACAGAGAGTCTCCATTAGGAGATTCGCCATGAGTGCCTGTTATCAGCTTGGGTGATTGCTCAATCCTTAGACAAGTCCACATGACTCTCCTTCTGTAGGGTGGACCTGTCATGGCCTGGCCTTGCCTGCCTTTCTCCCACCAGCCCAAGGCTGAGGAAACCAGAGTCTTCCAAGACTTTATTAACCATATTCTTGTGTGTTCTTTTGGCTCACAGGTAGTGCCACCACCACAAGAGAATGATCTTGAGTCTCCTGAAATCCCTACCTATGAAAATTTAACCTGAAAGGAAAAGCAGCTGCTGCCTCTCTCCTGGTTAAGGGTTGGAGAGGCAGCTGGACCACGTAGGGCCTGGGGCTCTGCAGACAGAAGCACTTCAGAATTTCCTTCAATCCTTCAGAGATGCCTGGATAGGACCTCTCCTCTTTCTTTCACCCTCGTGGCCTCCCAAGCCCATTAATAGTTCAGACTCAGGCTCCGGAGCCTATGGGCTTAGATGCCTTTGCTCTATTTATCTCCTTGTATACTCGTAGCATTTCCTTCTCAAATTTCTTCCCAGGCTGGTCAGATGTTGGAGAGGACCTGTACTGATCATCCTTTACACCTTCTTCTAAGCAGCTGCTGAAACAAATCATACATTCTCACACATGGGCACAAAGATCTATGTAAAATGAGGTTCACTGTATATTGTTTAAAATAAAAGCCAGGAAACACCTAAATGCCCATTTAGTGAAAGTCCAGTTAAATACATGATAGTATACCCAGCCAGTGACAAACCCTGCCACTTGTAAAGAAAGCAAGGACTAACATGTCCTAATATGAAATAAGCTCTAGGATACATTGTGGAGTGGGAAGAACAAAGTCCAAGACAGTGTGTATTATATGCTGCCAGTTGGATTAGGAAAAATGTGTATCTATATGCTTATATGGGCATGGAAAAGTTCTGGGGGGAAATATAAAAAAATATTAGTTGCTGCCTCTGGAAGGAACTGGGAATCTCAAGTTGGGAAGTAAACATTTTTTATGGCATAATTTTGTACTGATGGACTTTTTGAAACTATATGTATGTGTTACTCTTTTGATATTTCTTAAAAGTGCTTAAAATGCTTGTTTCATATTTACCCAAAAGAACTTCCCTCCTTATTTTCCATTCTGGATACAGAACAGCCACAGTAACTCTCCTTAAATTGTGGCCACAGCCCTGTCCCCCTGCCCGTAAGATGCACCATACTTGGCTTATATTCAGGATACTCTTGTGTACGTTTGTATTGCAAGCATCTTGCAGCCCATCGCTGCCCTTTAATGTTGTGCTCCTGCTGTCATGCTCTCCTGCACCTGGCCCTGGAGCAAGTGTGGCTTCTGGAGCCTCCAGTGGGTCCTCCCAGGAGTTCAGGCAGTGCTCCACACAGCAGGAGCTGAATTATTGCTTGTGCATTGACTAGCTTTTTGTACAGATAATTACCTTTGTGGGGCATTATCACAGAAGCTCAACAATCAGACATGCAATATGATAATGTTGTATATCTTACATTCCAGAATAGAGCATCCAAAAAATGTTCTGGGCCCATGGGGTCTTTCTTGCTCCTTAAATAAATATAACCAGTTCAAGATCTACATGACACAGGACAGGTGAGAGGCCAGTAGCAGTCAATAGTCAGTGCCTTTGGTGTTCATCTGGACTGTTTCTGACCTCAGTCATTTCCTGTTGCCTCTGCTCACCAAACGTCTTGACTCTGCCACTCAGCTCCCAATACCTGCCTCAGGCCCCCAGACTTCTTTGGAATACATTTCCCTGATTTTAAAGCTTGGCACTTGCTTTAAGATGTGGTCTGTCCACACTCTTTCCAGGAGGAAGCCAGCCTGGTCAGCTGCACAGTTTCCAGAGTGGAGATGCCAAGCAGGGTACAGGCAAGTGCAAGCCTTGGCTACCCTTCAAGAGGCTCCCTGCTGTCCCATTGTGAACAAGGCTGGGGACGCTGATGGCTCACCTGGAAGCCAGACCCCTATGGAGCAGAATTGAAACAGACGTGTGTTTGTGATGGCCCACAAGTGCCCTTTGGTCTTTTGTGAACCATTCCACCTGCTCTTATTTGATCTGTAGATTGGAAGGTATTATTTAACAGCCTGGCTCTGATAATGGCTGCTAGAATATGGAGAAGACACATAAATTTCATTCAGGCAAGGGATTTGGACTACCTCTGCATAACACTGCAGAATTTATATTAAACTCTTATGTTAAATACAGAGTGGGGCACTTGAAGATCCAGGCTCAGTGTGTTGCCACCTATCGGGGTCTCTGAGTAAGCCTTCTCCTGGTTCACTGTCCTCCTTTCCTGGGCTCAGCCAGAGTCTCAGCCCTGCTCTACACAGCCTTGTCGAAGGGTCTGGCCTGAAGACCCAGGGAACCCAACACTGTGTCTAGTACCCAGCGGCCTCATCTTCAGCCCCCAGCTGCCGGGGCTCCCCAGCATGCACCGACGGAGCACTCTCAGGACTCGGGACTTAAGTACACTACGGTTTCTGAGAGGCCTCTTCTTCTTTGAAGCTACTTCTGTGAAGAAGCCAAAATAGATTTCTAATAACGTGACTTTGTAAATCCAACATCACACTGTGGACAAAGCTGGTCTTGCCACCAGATTATCAGGACGGCATGAGCTTGGGCAGTTTTTCAACTCAGAGATGGTTTTGCTTCGTACCATCTACTCTTGCTTCCACACGCTCCCCTGGTGACCAACTAGCCAGAGGTAAAGGTGTGAGGGTGGGGCTGTAGTTTTTTCTCTGCATTTGAGTACAGCCCCACAGAGAAGCTGCCAGCACGCTCCCAGCCACACAGGCTGGCTCCACAGAAGAGGGCCTTTCTTCTTCCCCCATATCACCATCCTCTGTCCTTCCTCTTACGTTGGAAGATGGGCCTGGGCCAGGGTAGGGCCTAGAGATACAGTCGTCCCAGATCAGAGCATGGGAAAGACAAATAACACATTAGAAAACAAGGAGGAGGGGATCTAAGAACAATGCCACCCAGCATTTACACAAGACTTTATAGATTACGAGTACTTGGAATGTGGTCTTTTCTGAACCACTCACCCTTTCCACCTGTTCTTGTCCAAACTGTAAATTGGAAGATATTATTTAACAGCCTGGCTCTTATGGCGGCTGTTAGAAACGGTTTTCAAAACAAAATGAACAAACTTTCATGTCCTCTGCAGACTAGGATGTGTCCTATAGAGACTCATGTGGCATCATCCATTGTGCTGATGCTCAAAACAGATGCTGCTGTGTAAGAGGTGAGAACAGCTGCAACAACTAGGAATAAGCACTGAAGCTCTCCAGCTCTTTGCGGCTCAATTTAGCAGGGTTCTGGGCTTTGGGTTGTTCCTTTCCAACCTGCGGAAGAAAAGGAGAAACTTCAGACTCTCCTACTAGGAAATCCTTATAGCTTGTGGGGTATGAATTATTGTCCCTATTTTACAGATTAAGAAAATGAAGCTTGAAGTGGTAAAATGAATTACTCAGGGTCAACAACCAATGTGAAGTAAAGGAGGGACCTGAATCTAGTTCTTCTGGCTCCAATTCCTGTGCTCATTTAACCACACACAAGGCAGACCCCCAGACTGCATTGGCCCAAACAGTGTCCTCTACAATGGTGGAAAGTCCAGCTGGCTTTAATGTTGGGTTGTAGCTGAGGTGGCAAGGAATCCCAGCAGGAACCACCCTTGTGACCAATGGCAATGTCTTTCTTGGACCACAGGTGGAGGCTCAGGTGTAGCAGGAGGCTAATGGGTGGGGACAGGGATGCTCCCCGTGCCTTAATTTCTCCAGGTGTAAATGGAGAATATAATTATCACACACCTTATACCATTCTGTGGATATTAAATGAGATAATTCATGTGAAGACACTGGCAGGCTGCTTCATACGTAAAAAAATCCCCAACTGATGTTGAGTCTCTCCTTCCTACTCCTAAATGCCCTGACAGGAATCAACTCAGCCCCCAGGCTCAGTGGTCACCTAGGAACGGTGTGACCCTAGCAGAGCTTAAGGCCACCCATGTCTTGGAATGGCTCCCAATGACTTGCTAACTTTAGAAAATCATTTAAAGTCACTTATTCTGGTTCCACTTGAGGGTTGAGGGGGAAAAAAAAAACAAAGTCACTTATTGTCCCCTCTCTGACCCCTACCCTGCAGCCTTGGAAAGGAGAGAGGTCCAGTTTGTGGCCCACAGCCTGACAACTAGCTTGGGAACAGCCCTAATTTAGAATCCAAACTGCCCAATAAGAGTGAAACCTGAATACATGCTTTGATCTTGGTTATATCATGTGAGTTAGACCCTTGCTCTCCCTGGGCCTCAATGTCTTCACCTCTAAAATTAAGATTTGTATTAGAAGATTCCCTAAAATCCTGATAGCCCTGAAACTGGGTGGAAACCTTCTTATAAGTACACCCTTTCATAGCCGGACTTCAGGACTATGCCCCAGACACTAGGCCCACTCAGAAGGAGTTCCAGAATCTTACCTCTTCATAGATAGTCCTACTGAAGGATGGGCTGTGATTTCTCTTCTTGGATCCAGACTAGAAATTCGGAGAGTAAAGAATGCTTAACTTTAAGACGAGAGATGTTCCATACCTAACTGATGTGAGAGGTCCCAAAAAGAGACTCAGGGCCCAGGAAACCAATGAGGTTTCTTCAACCAGAAAGTGAATAGAATCTCCTACCCCAGGAGTAAACAGTGGTGTTTGTGGTCTCCAGGAAAGGCACAATATATACAGCACTTGTCTATATGATATGACATTCCTGACCCAAAGTCAGAATTTAGCATTCCACACCCATACCTCCCTCAAACCCACACATGCATACATTCCTAGTGCACTCACATACACACACACACACACACACACACACACATCCCTCAGGCAGTCCTAACACAAATACTGCCCCAAACCACGTATCTTTCAACACAGCATACACACACCCTAATGTAAACCATCCTGGCACATAAATAATCGCCAACCCTAGCACATACCCTGAACACAGTGGTTTTATGAATCACTGGAATTAAGAAACATGTTCAGTATATAGAGTTTTCATAACATAATACCAAAGCATGTGAACACAGTGCCTGTGAACATCTATATGTTCATCTATATATCCTTATAGTTAAAAATAAATCTCTCTCATGTTGGGAGCCAAGTTGGTTGAATGACTTATTTATTGGGAGGGCATTAAGTGACAAGCCTGAAAAATCTGTCCTAAATCCCTTCAAATACACGGTCCCTGACCTGCATGGACTTCCACAGTTTTGTTGATTCCCAACTTCCCCTGCGACCATGTTAAAGCTTGTGGCTTCATATTGGGGCTTCAGTCTTGGGAACACCACTGTTCCCATCCCCTCC
Source organism: Mirza zaza (assembly GCA_008750895.1). Lineage (NCBI taxonomy): Eukaryota > Metazoa > Chordata > Mammalia > Primates > Cheirogaleidae > Mirza > Mirza zaza. The sequence continues at coordinate 72,824 of VSMD01080920.1, read as the reverse complement.
CACACAAGGTAAACACAGTGGCCACGCGTACCAGGATACCCGACTCTCTGGCTCCACGTACACATGAGAGGTCTGGGCTCAGCTTAGGGCAGGATTTGAGTACACCAGGATGGGCTGCCTCAGTCCAGAGGCCTCTACCGGCAAGTGACTGGCCAGGACCTTGTCAGAACCTGAAAGTCAACATTGCATCTCTGTAGGTCCAGTCTACTTCTGCAGCTCCAGGCATGATGTTGCTGCCTTACAAAACCCCCCAGTATCTCTTGCCATGACCTCAACTGGCTTGTTAAGGACCTGTGGTGCTCTGCACAAAGCATCTCCTTTCTGTTTCTGATTATCCATTATCTCTCATGTAAAGTCCTAGAAAATCCTTTAATCCACTGTTCTCTTAGTCCAGAAGCTATTAGTTTTCTCCAGACAGAACCAGAAAGGCATTTCTTGTTGGCCCCTTAACATATACATGCAGTCATTTCACAGAAGCTACCCAGATACACACAGGGAAGGACGCCTCACTGGGATGTGCACACACGCTCTCTGCAAACACATGCCTGCACATGCACATACAAAATGCACACCTGCATCCACAGCACCCCTGCCCCCAGGAAGAGACTCACCTTCCTGGAAGGCTGTATGAACGAATATAACGTGTTTGCAGTTTCTTGTGATGTGGAAGCAGAAGACTGATAAGAAGAGAAATAAAACCGTTTCAGAAGCCTAGATCCAAGACAACCCTAGGAAGTCATCTCTTCCACCCCTCTGCCTCAACCCTGCCCAAATGGAAACTCAAAATGTTAGTTGAAAGAACCCTGGATTAGCCAGGAGGTCAGACAACCTAGGTGCTAGTCCCACTCTGTCATTCATGATAGCTACTATTTGTTGAGCACTTACTTTATATGTGTATTCCCCCCTAGTTCTCAAACACTCCTATGAGGTAGAAATGATTATAACTTGCCCCACACCACAGATGAGGCTCCAAAAGGATAAATAGCTCAAGCCAGACAGGGTGTACAGAGCAAAGGCAGGACTCAAACACAAGGCTCTCCAGGGCTCTTTCCTTAACACCTCCGTGCCTCCCTTTGGCAACATGCCTTCCTTCTCTGGACCTGAACCAGGTGTTCTCTAAGGCAGGTAAACAATCCTCCTTTTAAGAGGCTCCAGAGGAGGAATCTCATTCTCACTCAACAGTTAGTCCAAGAGGAGCCCTTCCTTGCATTTATTCAAACTCCTCTCATTGGAGTTCAATATGGCTAAAACCAGGAAACTGACAGATATCAATCACGTTTATGATCAGATTTTCTTTGTCCCACAGCTTTGCCACCGTGCTGGGGATGTTGCTCTTTCGGTCTCAATTCTTTTTTTTTTTTTTTTGAAGCCATTTTTATCAGAAATTTTTGATCACTGGCCACCAGGAGGCGGTGTTTTCTTTGGAAGAGATGTCCTATCGCAGGTTATTGATGTCACCTTAGCTGTCAATATTAGAGGGTGCTTCTCCACTTTCTGGGTGCATCTATGTAATCCCAGAATGTTAGAGGTGGTGGGGGGCATGGAATGGGGACTCAGGGCCATTGGGCTCAGCTTTGTCATGACCTAGCTAAGTGGTCTTGAGCACATTAGTTAACTTGACTAATCCTTCCTCATCTGTGATATGGAATTTAGACCATATTTAAAGTACTTTAGAACAGCCTTCATGAGGCTGTTATGTGAGACTTGAGAAAATTGCTAAGTCATAAGATAAAAGGAACCACTACAAATCTACTTTCCTGAAAACAGGTATAATAAGGAATAGAGATTAAGAAGTGCAAGGGCCTCGAGTACTAGAAGCAGCAAGAATGAAAAACAGAAGTTGAGTCCCCCAATAAGTTTCCTCCTTCTGCAGACATTATCTGGGCCGGACCTTCTGCCAGGCATGGGAAAGAAGGAATGCCTATGTTGGGCTTTCCAGCTGTGCTAAGACACTCAAAACTACACTGATCTTTTCAAATAACTTGTTAATGCAACTGAGGCTAAGCTGTCTTCTGGACCCCAGGAGCACCAAGATCTTACTCTGCCAAGGGTGCGAGTTTCAGGGGAGGGGGACACAGTGCATCAGGGAGCCCCATAGATAGGCATGGGGTGGATTTGGAGAAACCAGATGGGTACCTGGGACTGGATCGTAGAGTAGATGGTGCTCCCTTCTCCAGGAGAATTCTGCTTTGGCTTCTGCCCCTGCATAAGAGATAGTAAAGAGACATGGGGTAACATGAGCAGACAGCTGGGTCGGTCCATATTGGGGTTGAATAGGGAAAGACAGCAAACAGAAGAGGGGCTCCAAGGAGCCTGGGAAGGAGGGGGCAGGACTGCAGATAGCCTCATCCCTGGTCACCCCGGGATGGGGAGAGACAGGAAGAAGAGCCATCAGCTGTGGAGCAGTTAGTGTCAAGATCAAGGGACCACCCAGGTGTGAAGGGATTCGAGCAACCCTGTCACTTTGTTCACTTCAGTAACTTAGAAACCCTTCTTGCCTTTGCTGAATTCTCTACTAAATTTGCCAAGTAATCACGGATAGTGGTCAGAGCTCTGAGCACTGCAATTCAGAGGGTTTAAACATTTCAAAGACTGAGCACACTGAAACCCCCTCTCTAGATGCAGCCTACCAGGCCAGCTTGCCCTGGGCAGCTGGGTGCTGGGTGGACTCCCGGGCCCAGGGCCAAAAGGGAATACATGGTCCTTCCTGCTTCCCTCCTCTGTTCCTGCCCCCAAGGAGATCAGGGGTTAGGGGTGGAGGTATTTCGTGCTGCTGACCCTGAGCACACATTGCCAGTTTGGGCTCTGGCGGGGAGCTGGTGAAGGCTAGCAGGACCCACTAGACTAGGTGCAAGCTCAACTCCCAGAAGAAAGAAGAAGCTCCAGGAGCAGAGAAACATCAGCTGTCCATGGAGCTTGGAGAGCCACGGGCACCTGTCAAGAAGCAGGAGTTTGCTGCTTTTCTCTCCTGTCCACACTCATGTGAAGTCTCTCCAGAAAGATTGGAGGTGGGTCCCAAAGTGAGACCCATGAAACTCAGAATTTGGGTCTTCAAACTAGAACCCAAAGACAGCAGGTAGAAGCCAGGGAGGCCGAGCCCTGGTGCTCTAAGTCGTCATTTTCCCCTCTAAAGTCATCTTCATTTTGGGGGAAAAAGGCTATTTTTAGTGAGCACATGGGCATCAATGGCTGTGGACGTACATGGAATTGTACCAGAACCTGGCAGCAGCAAGGGAAACAAAGTCTTTTATTTTTTGCACCCCAATATTCCACTGCTGGGGCAAGAACACAGGCAAGGGGAGCTGCCCTAATGCAAACTGAGCCCAGACCTGAGATGGCTGCTTGCCTGTTCTGAGGCCTCCCAGAGTGGCACATCTGGGCAGAAGGGCTCCACCATGTGTGCTTCCTGCATGCTGCTGGGCCTCCGCCACCAAGCAGCAGGGATGGCAGCAGGAAAAAGGCACTTCCTCCCCACCTGCCACCACCCCTTCTCACCAGCACTTCGGTAGCCACTGCCTGACCCATTGGGGACTTTCCCTGGGGCCTGCCACCACATCCTGCCCTGCTCAGAGGCCCAGCAGGGTGGGTGTCTGCAGCCCCTCTGCAGCTTTGTCCCCTTCTACGCCGCCGGGTGACAGGCAGACTTGGTTTGGCACAGAAAGCCAGTGAGACAGGGTCCTGGAGGAGCCCGCTCTGCTACCCATCGGCTTTGTGCCGAGCTGGTTATTCTCTGTGTCCCAGCCAGACTCAGGCCTCTTCTTCCTAAGAGGCTGTGAACTCAGCCTACTGAGCCAGCTACAGATCTGCTGTGCTTTGGCTGGCCACACTTTCCAGCCTGGGTCACGATTAAGGGACTCAAGAAAGAAAGCTCTGACTTGCTACGAAAAGAGAATTTGTGGTCAGATGCAATAAATACGAGAAGGCTGCATGCCTGGCATTCAGCCCAGCTGGCGCGTGGCAGAGGTGAGGATGTGAGGGGTGGTGTGCGGAGGAGGCAGAGGCGGCAGCACCCCTGCTATTGAGTCCTGCTGTGCTCCCTCCCTCTCGGCAGGTGCGATTCTGCACCAGATTGCCCCTCCTGCCCCCCTTATCTTCTCTGCTCCCTTTGTTTTTCTTTTCCCCCTGTGGCCAGAGCTAGGAAACTGACAGAGAAAAGGTAGATGGGAAGGGCTGAGGATCATGTCAAGAGGACAATTGTCAAGTCATCTTTGTCCTCCTGCTCCTAATGTCCATCATCAAAAAGACATCTCCTAGGCCAGTTGAGAGCGATCCCAGCCCCCAGGATGCCATACTTGATTTCTCCTAGTCTGCGTGTCCTTGACATCTTCATAAATTGTCAGAAATTCCTCAGGGCTGGTCTCTACAGGAAGAAGGAAGCAAAGAATAGAGCTGAAGAAACTTCCAGAGAGCCCCTAGCTCAGGCTTTCATTTCTAACAGGTCCCACCTCCACACCAGATAGCCAAGACCTTAAGAAAAGTCCTAGAAAGGAGGCAGATGGGTGCTCTTCCCAGGATGCCCAAAGAGCACAGAGGCAGCAGCTACACCAACACACCTCTTCCTGCAGGCTGGGCAGCCCCCGCCCAGCCAGCCACCTGCAGAGAAATCTGCACATTGGGATCTGAATGTGAACACCTGGCAGCCACCGCAGAAGGTGTGAACTGGGAGAGAGGGCCTAGCAGCCACTGCTTGCTCACCTGCACCCATGCACACACCCACCCAACACTCCCTGCTCCCACACCTCCCCCTGGACCCAGGGCCAACCACTGCATCCAATGCCTCAGCCAACAGCCCCTCCTCAAGGACCTCCCACTTACGTGGCTGCTTCCTCTTCCTCTTCCACACATAGAGGCAGGCGAGGGTGCCAAGCAGCAGTGTGATTAGAATCACAGTGGTCACCAAAAAGGCCCAAAATCTGAAATCTGCAGGATACAGAAGGCACAAGGAGTGAGCTGTCAGCTCCCCCTCTCCTTTCTTCCCATGTGTCTGTGGCAGGGGCTGCCTCAAAACCCACCCTCCTCTGTAGCATGGCTGGTCTCCTTGTGTCCTGTGAAGTCACCCTCAAGGTTTTTCTCTTTGCTCAACTGGGTGCCTTCCCTTGAGTGATACCAAGAGCATGGATATTATTGATAACATCTGACAGAGCTGGCTCAACTACTAACTCTATGAGCTCTGCGCTACTTATTTAACCTCTCGGAGCCTCTTGGGTTTTCTCACCTGTAAGAAGGAGGTAGTGCTATCTACTTATAGGGGTTGATTACATGACCTAATACAGGCGGCCCACCATATCTGTGGGTTCTCTGTCTGTAGATACAACCAAATGCAGATCCAAAATATTTGGGAAAAAATTGCATCTGTACTGAACATGTACAGATTTTTTTCTTCATTAGTCCATAAATAATACAGTATAACAACTATTTACATAGCATTTACATTGTATTAGATGTTATAAGTAATCTAGAGGTGAAGTATATGGGAGAATGTGTGTAGGTTATATGCAAATACTGTGCCATTCTATATAAGGGATTTTGGAATCTGTGAGGGGTCCTGGAACCAGCCCCCCGTAGATATCAAGGGATGACTATATATGTAAAGCATCCAACACAGCACATGTTATATCCATTCATTTGTTTTTAACTTGACCAATATTCATTGCGTAGCTACATGTGCCAGGCAAGTCTTCCGTTTCACCTTCCTGCTATTCCTGCCTTCATGGCTCTTTCTCATTTGAACTTCTACATTTAACATTTGTGTCACACATGTAGCCTGATATATAATCCAAGCAACAAGAGGAAGGGATGCGATAGCTCTTATTTCACCAAAAAAAAAAAGGAACGGTATTAAGTGTCCCAAGCGCTGGCTGACTAGGCTCTTTACAAACATTATCTCTTTTATTCTTAACAGCAATCCCATGATGTATTTATTATCATCCCCTTTTCGCTCAAGAAAAAAATTGAGGTTCCGAGAGGTTAATGAATCTGTCTGAGATCACAGAGCTTGTGAAAGATGAAGACATGGTTTACATGACCCAGAAGCCAGGGTCATTGTCACTACATATTGCCTCAGTCTTGTTTCATTTTTGCTCAGAGTACTTAATTTTGTTGCCTCAATTAGGCTGCATGTCTATTAAAGACAGGGACTGCATGTGGTTTGTTTTTTTCCTGTGATGCCCACACTGATGGCACATTAAGTCTTTGTCTACCTAATAAGAAGTGCTCATTTAACTCAGGTAACTCCCAGGATGAGTGTAAGCAATGGCCTGAGAACTCTTGGGGTAGCCCTGTGATCCTCCTGATGCTCCCATCCAGGCCACTGCTGTACAGTGTAGTTACCTCTTGAGGGACTATGGCTTTGGGAAAGTTATCACTCACGAAGAGAAAGTAGGTCTCCATCGGCCTCTCAGAGGAAGAAAATAATGGCCGGGTGCCATTGCAGGACTGTGACTCACCAAGCAAATATGCATTCCCCATGTGAAGGAAAAGGTTGCAGTTCCCAGAAGAAGATGCAGATAAAATTCTTCCCAGGCTAGGACAGGCCTGACCTTACAGGAACTATGTGCCTAGAGGTTAGGACCCCCCTGAGGAAGAGCTACAAGGCACTGGGGGAGGAAGCCAAAGTCTCTCATCTCATACCCAGGTCTCTCTTGTACATAAGCATGCCCGTGGGGTCCAACACCCTCAGCCCCTGTTACAGCCCAAAGTGCTCCACTTACCCTGGGCATTCTGACAGCCCTTAGTGAGGTTGAGGGTGTGGGTTTTCCAGCTGACAGGGTTGCTGACATTGCAGGTGTATATGTACGCGCCATCAGCATCAATCTTCTCCAGGTGGGTGACGTTCCTTGGCATCTGGATCAGCTCGCTCCCTCTGTACCAAGCATAGCTCACATTGCTATCCGTGGAGACCGAGCAGTACAGAGACACTTGGCACCTTCCTCTGTCCAGGACCTTCCCCTGCCCCAGCAAGAGTGGTTTCTCAACTTCATCTGGAAGCAGAGATTCTAATCAGAAAGGCACTGGAAATACAAGTCCTACAGGAATCAGAGGGAATGGGTGAATAGTCCTATAGACTCACCAAATATAAGGACCTCGAACCTGTCTCTCCAAACATTTCCAAACTCATTGGTGACCTCCACACAGTAGAGGCCACTGTCCTGCTGCTGAGCTGCGTTGATGAGAAGAGTCGAGTTCTCGAGTATAAAGCTGTATTTATTGCTGACATTATTCGAAGTCCAAGATTCATAATTCATATTGGACCCATTCTCCCACTTCAGTATCTTCTGATATAATGACTGTGAGGCTGGCTGCATCCTCCATTCAACAGAGTTTATATTTGTCTGCGTGGTGTTGGGCCGTAACTGGAGAGACTCTCCTGAGAGACCAACCACATGGTTGGTTGAATCTGGACATTCTAGGAAAGAGAACCCAAGATGAAAGTGGCAAGAAGAATGTCAGGCCTGAGCAATGTGAGCAGTTAGATGTGACTTCCCTTAAGCCAATAGGATGGGGGAAGTATGAGGATGCCAGAGCCTCAGAGATCCTTAGAATATCCTTCACTTATCTGTGCCCTCTCTCCCCAAGCTCTGTGGCCCTTGTCTGAAGGAGTCCACAGACCAATAATAATACCTTAAATCCCTTGAGTATTTACTATGTGATGGTCAGGTTTCAGACACTTTACATGCTTTAACTACTTAATTTCACAATGACCTTATATGAGGGTCTTATCCCCATTTTCCAGGTAAGGAAGAAAGAACTTAAGTAAGTGGCTCAAGTTACACAATGAGAATGATGAGGTTGAAACCCAGTCCGATTGTCTTTAGAGGATGAATTCTTAACCACGATGCTCTAAACACCGTATCTGATGTGAGTCCCTCCAAGCAGCACTGAGGCAACTACTGGTGGCCAGTGGCGACTGCCAGAAATTCTGGATGGCTGGACTCCCATAAACTAACCCTTCACGCTGAACCCGTGGCCCCTCTACTGTCCTCCCAAAGAACTGAACTCATGGTCCTCTCTTGTAGCACTTGGAACATTGGATCGTAGTCATTGTTCATTAACATTTCCCAGTTTTTTGTTTGTTTGTTTTTTTTTTTTGAGACAGAGTCTTGCTTTGTTGCCCAGGCTAGAGTGAGTGCCGTGGCATCAGCCTAGCTCACAGCAACCTCAAACTCCTGGGCTCAAGTGATCTTCCTGCCTCAGCCTCCTGAGTAGCTGGGATTACAGGCATGCGCCACCATGCCCGGCTAATTTTTATATATATATATATTAGTTGGCCAATTAATTTCTTTCTACTTTTTTATAGTAGAGATGGGGTCTCGCTCAGGCTGGTTTTGAACTCCTGACCTTGAGCAATCCGCCCACCTCGGCCTCCCAGAGTGCTAGGATTAAAGGCGTGAGCCACCGTGCCCGGCCAATGTTTCCCAGCTTTTAGTGACCAAAACATCTCCACAAAAATTGCTCCTTAAAAACAATTAGAAAGAGAAAAATAAAAATACACTTCCTCTCTCAAGGGATAAAAATGAGAGCTAGTGAATACGGGGTGTGACAACCCTAGAGCAGCCCAGTGCAGTTGGTGGAGAAGAGCAGACATTCCAGCAGCTATTTTTGGCAGAGACACTATGTGGCATGGCTCAGCAGGGGTAGGAAATAAAAAAGTCTGTCTAGGTGGGTTAAGGAGGGTCAGGAGAGTCTACAGGAGAGAATAGAGATGAGCATAGTCGTACAAATGGTTCTGTTACAATGGAGGCCATTAGGAAGAGGGCAGTAGAGAGAGAGGGATGTTTAGATGTCCAGTGCATTATAAATGCACTTTCTCCCAGCCACACCTTTACCCTGGCATTTCGTCAAGAGACTGAGTACATAATTAAAGGACTTGTAATACTATTTGGCTGATGAAATATGTTACTTTCAGAAAATCAAGTACCACATGTTCTCACTTATAAGTGGGATCTAAATAATGAGTACACATGGACACAGAGAGTGGAGCAATAGACATTGGAAACGTGGAAACGTGGGAGTGGGGTGTGGGTCGTCCCACCCCTGATTTCTCATTACCTAATGGATACCATGTATACTAATTGGGTGAAGGTTACACAAAACGCCCAAACTTCACCACTACTCAATATATCCATGTAACAAATCTACACAGGTACCCCAGAGATCCACCAAACATATATACACATATGTATGTTTATTTGATATAGATGTGCCTAAGAGTAAAACACATAGGGGTCCCATTTATACTTCACTTATATTTGTGTGACTTGTACTGGCTCTATCCATTACCAAAACAAAACCTCAAAAGCAGAGGCTGTGCCATGAATCTCTGTGTCTCTGTCTCCAATAGTCTTAGCAATATTTATGAGAAGAGCTCAACCTACCAAGCATTGCATAAAGGCCCTGAGAACAAAAGTGATGAAAAAAATAATCACTAAACCTACAAAAAAGACACACTGTCACCATAACTTATTTAGTCTTTATTGAATCTCACTGTACCCATAACCTGAAGCGGTAGGGCCTCTTCATATATAAGACATGGCTCCTGCCTCCAGAGAGTTCATGATCTAGAAACAAAATATTCCATCACTTTACATCATGCACTAAATGGTTGAAATAAATAATCATTTAAGGAATTCTAATTCCGATAATAAAAAAACAGATTCAGACAGGCTAACCAACCCTCCTACCGATAATAACCAGAAGAAAAATGAACATAATAGGAAAGCATGTTGTTAAAGGCGTCAGAGAGCTAATAAAGTGCAAAAATAGTGTGGGGCCAAGATCTGGAAGAAGGAAATTCAAAAAGGTAAGACCAATATTTTGACTTCTGTTCCCTGGAGGCATCTTCTTATTCCATAAATGGCAGCTGAAAGGCTGAGGAGCTGAGCAGAGCTTACAATAAATTGAAGGAACGAAGAGAACATGGAGTTCAGGGCCCTCCTGTTAGAAAGTGAGTATACCTGAAGCCCATCAGAGTTGGGGCTGGTACCACAAAGTGTTGTACTAATGATAAGAGTGAACAAGAAATGACCAGCCCTTATAGGAAATGACGTTCAATCTTGATTAGACTAGAATATCTAGTAGCTCTAATCTGGCTGCCTACTAGATGCAAATATAAATTATTTCTAGAAGAAAAGAACATTAACTGGAACAATAAATTATTTCTATAAATTTTCATATACAATATCCAAAAATGAAATTTAAAATAAACATAAGGAGAGAAAATATCTCCAAAAACCAAGAGAAAAAAATAGACCATAGAAACGGATCCCAGGGAGCATCTAGGGAGTAGAGTTATGGGTCATAAACTTTAAAATAATTATGTTTAGTATGTTTAAGAAAATAAAATACAAGTTTGAGAATTTCATCAGAGAGCTAGTATGATAGAACACAAAAATAGCCAGGTCTGTGCAATGTGGCTTTGCAGCTCCTCCATCATCAAGAGAGGGGTCCATCCACTTCCCTGTCCTTTGTAACTGGGCTGGTCTTCTGAATAGAATGCAACAAAAATGATGTTGTGCCAGTTCTAAGCCTAAGTCCAAAGAGGACTTGCACATTTCTACTTGTTCTCTTGGAAACTCGTCTAGCTAACATGTGAACAAGTCTAGGATAGCCTGCTGGAAAATGAGAGCTCACGCAGTGCAAAGATAAACCAACACAGCTGAGGCCCTGTTAGATGAATCACCCCTAGCCATTCGGGCAGCTGACCATACATGCATGAGTGATGCAAGCTGAAACCAAAAGAACAGACTAGCTGAGCCTAACCCAAATTATCAACTAGCAGAATCATTGACAGAGTAGGTGATATTTCACCTACTATTCAGCAGTTATTTTAAACTACTGAATTTTAGTTTTTTGTTTTGTTTTGGATTGCTTGAGCTCAGGATTTTGAGACCAGCCTGAGCCCTGAGCAAGACTGAGACCCCGTCTCTACTAAAAATGGAAAAAATTAGCCGGGCATGGTGTTACGTGCCTTTAGTGTCAGCTTAATAAGGAAGGTGAGGCAGGAAGGTAAGGCAAACTCCCCAGGAGTTTGTGGTTGCTGTGAGCTAGGCTGACACCACCGCACTCTAGCCCAGGCCACAGAGCAAGACTGTCTCAAAAAAATAAATAAATAAAAAATAAAAGAGAGAGAAAAGAAAGAAAGCAAAAGGAAAAAGAATATGATTAAGGACCTACAGATATTTTAAGAGACAATAAGAAAATATTATGAATAACTTTATGTCGATAAATTTGAAAATTCAGATTAAATGGATAAAATTTCTTAGAAAATACAACATACCAATACTGACATAAGAGGATACAGAAATTCTGAAGAGTTCTTTATCTATTAAAGAATTGAATTCATATGTTAAAATCTTTCTACAAAACTCTAGGCTCAGACAACTTCACTAGTGATTTTTCCAAACATTTACAAATTAGTACCAATCCATTCCACAGGACAGAAGCTCAGTTTTTGAGGCCAGTAAAACTCTGATAGCAAAATTTGACAAAAACACAATGAGAAAGAAAAATCACAGGCCAATATCTCTCATGAACATCAATGAAAACTGAATATTAGCAAACTGAATAGAGTAGTACATAAGAAAAATAATACAACCTGAACAATTGAGACTTGTCCCAAGTATTCAAGGTTTATTAGCATTTTTTTTTCCTTTTTGAGACAGGGTCTCACTCTGTTGCATGGGGTACAATGGAGTGGTGTCATCATAGCTCACTGCAACCTCAAACTCCTGGGCTCAAGTGATCCTGCTGCCTCAGCCTCCTGAGTGGCTGGGACTACAGGTGTGTGCCACCACGCCTGGCTAATTTTTCTATTTTTTTTGTAGACATGGGGTCTTGCTCTTATTCAAGCTGGTCTTGAACTCCTGGCCTCAAGTAATTCTCCCAGCAAGCCTCCCAGGGTGCTAGAATTATAGGCGCAAGCCACTGCCCCCGACCAAGGTATATTAGCATTTTTTAAATCCATCACCATATTAACAGAATACAATAGAAAAATAAAATCATTATCTCAATAGGTGCAGAAGAGACATTTGTTAATATTCAATACACATTCATGGTTTTTAAAAAACTTTCAGCCAATTGAGAATAGAAAGGAACTTTCTTAATCTGATAAAATCAACCAAAAACATACAGCTAACATCATATTTAGTGATAAAATATAGAATGCTTTCTTCCTGAGTTCAGGAACAAGACAAGGATTCCATGATTACCACTTTTAATCAGCATTGTACTAGAAGTCATGGCTATTTCTACAAAGCAAGGAAAATAAAGGAATAAAAATTGGAAATGAATATAAAAAATGGTTATTATTCACAGATGATATAACTGTGTATATAGAAAATCCAGCGGAATATATGAGAAACTATTTGAATGTATGTGTCAGTTTGGCAAGATTGTTGGATATCAAGTCAATATATAAAAATGATTTGTATTTCTACATACTAGTGTGAACAGATAGAAAATGAAATTTTGAAAACAATACTATTTGCAATAGCACAAAAAATTAAATTCCTAGAAATAAATTCAACAAGAAATATTTAGGGTCTATACATATAATATAATAAGAGATTTCTAAGAAAAAATTAAAGAGCTAAAAAAATGCAGGGGTATACCATTGCTTTGAATTTTTCCTTTTTTCTTTTCCTCATGCTACCTTGTCTAACATCATGTTTTTGATTGGAAGATTTAATATTGCTAAGATGTCAATTCTTCCTAAATTATAGATTCAGCAAAATTCCAATAAAAATTCTAACAAGTTATTTTTATAGCAAATGGCAATTTTATTCTAAAATTTATCTGGAAATGTAGTACCTAAAATAGCCAAGGCAATCTTGATGAAGACTTTCACTATCCAATATCAAGACTTATTATAAAACATTAGAAATTAAAATAACATTCCACTGTTAAAACAGTAGAAAAATAGTGGAATATAACCATCTAGAAATAGACCTTGTGTGTGAGAAAAACACTGACTGGTTTTCCTCTGCGCTCACACTGCAAGAATCAACACAGAAGAAGACTTCTGTGACCAAGGTGTGGGAGGTTTTCTCCACACATGAAGCAAGCAATCAAATCTGCGGTGGACACCAGCTGGGTGTCCTCTAATTCAGTTCAATTCTGATGCTATCTAGCTGTAAATAGCATCAGAGCCCACAGGTTGAGGCCTCAGTTCCCAAGACTGCCCCCACTTCAGATGCCGGTTGCAAACTCCAGGTTGTTTTACCTGTGCTTCTGACCAGCTGCCTACATATTGGGGTTCCCGTGACCTCCTCCATAGGTTTGATTAATTTGCTAGAGCAGCTCACAGAACTCAGGGAAACACTTATGTTTACTTGTTTATCATAAACGATATCACAAAAGATATAGATGCATAGAGCAACATCGGGGGGAAGAGGTATAGAACGTCTGTGGTCTCCCAGGGCCACCACCCTTCAGGAACTTCCACATGCTCAGCTCCCTAGACCTTTTGGGTCTTTATGGAGGCTTCATTGCATGAGCATGAATGATTAGATCATTGGCCCATGGTGACCAACTTAACTTTCAGCCTTTCTTCCCTTCTTGGAAGTTGAGGTTGGGCCGAAAGTCCCAATGTTTTAATCCTGCCTTGGGCTTTCCAGTTACCAGCCCCTAGCCAAACCTAGGGGCTACCAGCCATCAGTCAACTCATTAGCATACAAAAAGACATCACTTTGGAGTCTCTAAGGATTTTAGGAGCTGTATGGCAGGATCACAGACACACAGATACCTGATCTTTTCAACAAATGGTGTTGGGTCAGTTGGATATCCATTAGAAAAAAAAAAATGAGCCTTGACATCTCCCTCACACCATATACAAAAATTAATTCAAAATAGATCATAAATTTAAATATGAATGCTAACCTATCAAGCTTCTAGAAAAAAGCATAGAAGAATATTTTCTATTTCTTGAGGTAGACAAGATATCTTTAACAAGACAGAAAAAGATTCCTAACCACCAACCATGACAGAAGATTGATAAATTGGGCTCTACTAAAACTTAGACCTTCTGTTTGGTGAAAGATGACATTTGGAGAAAGACAAGCCACAGTTTGGGAGAAAATGTTTGCAATACATGTATTTGATGAAGGACTCACATCTACAATATATTTAGAATTCCAATATATTTAGAATTTGGGTTGTTTCTAGTCTGAATTAGCTGGACTAAAGCCATTACTAACACTCTTGTATATATTTTTAGCGGACATAAACACCAGATTTTCATGAATATGTACCCATTCTCCTGGATCATTTAAAAGATATTATAAAACAATTTTCCACAGTGCTTTTACCAATTTACACTCCCACTGGAGTGTAAATTGGTAAAATGATGAATTGGTAAAATGATGAATAATGAAGAGTTTCACTTGCTCCTTATATCTGCCAAGACTTGGAACTTTCAGTTCTTCAAATGTTAGCCATTTTGGTGGGGATGTGGAATCGATAAGAAATAGATTGACAATTCAACCAAAAAAAAAAAAAAAAGACAAAAGACTTAAGCAGGAACTTTACAAAAGAGGATATCCAAATTTCCAATAAACATGCAAAAAGATACCCAGCACCATTAGTTATCAGAGAACAATGAGATTCCACATCCCCACTAAAATGGCTAACATTTAAAGGACTGAAAGTTCCAAGTCTTGGCAGATATAAGGAGCAAGTGAAACTCTTCATTAATTGCCAGTGGGAGTGAAAATTGGTAAAAGCACTGTGGAAAATTGTTTTATGATATCTCTTAAAACTAAACCTTTATATACCCTATGATCCAAGAGAATGGGTACATATTCATGAAAATCTGGTGTTTATGTCTGCTAAAAATATATACAAGAGTGTTAGTAATGGCTTTAGTCCAGCTAATTCAGAATAGAAACAACCCAAATATCATCATTAGATGAGTAAGTAAATCATGTTATATTCTTACAGGGAATACTGCAAATTAATGAAAAAGAATAAACTATCTTTTTGGCAATAATATGGATGGATCTCACCAGTGCGATGATTAGTAAAGAAGCCAGACACAAAAGAGTACACAGTGAATTATTCCATTTATATGAAATTTCATATAAAGGGAACATGAAATCAGGAAAAACTAATCTATGGTGAAAGAGGTTAGAATGTTGGTTATCTTTGAGGGGGATCTGAACTTGGAGATGGCACCAAAAACCTGTTGGGAAGCTAGAAACCATTTACCTCTTGGTGTGGATGGTGGTTACATGTACCTACATATACAAGAGTTCATCAAGCTGTTCACTTAAATTTTGTGCACATTAGTATAAGTTCTATCTTGATAAAAAGTATAAAAAATAAAAAAGGAGTAATGACTAGCTCTCATAGAATTGTTCTGACCATTAAATGAGGAAAGATGTACTTCAATAAGAGCAAAGTATAATGTTGCCACCATGGAAACATGATCACAGCAAAAGCGAATTCAGAAATTTCTTCACTCACCTCTTAGCTAAACCCAACTCTTTGCTAAATATCAGAAAAGTCTTCCTGATTCTAAGTTTCAAATGACATAAAAAAAAAATCAGTGGATCATAAAACTTATATAAGTAAAATAGAGAAGAAAGAGGATAAGGCAAATGTACAGATTGGTGAAGGAAATGCCCTAAACCTAGGTTACAGGTGCATCTATCAGAGTAACTTAGACCCTTTGAGTGGATGAGATGTTTAGTCACCCCTGTATTCAACAGATATTCACTGGACACTCTGTGAGTGTCAGGTGTTGCTCTAAGGCAGGATTTCTTAACCTCGGCACTTGACATTTGGAGCCTGATAATTCCTTGTTGTGTGTGCTGGGGGTTGGGGTTGCATCGTGTGTTGCAAGGATGTTTACCAGCATCCCTGGCCAGTAGCACCCCTGCTCCCACTGTCTTCAGACACTGTCAAATGTCCCCTGGGGGCAAAAGTGTCCCCAGTGAGAACCACTGCTCTAAGCATTGGGGTTAGCATCTAGGGATAGGCAAGAGAGGTAAGATTCCCACTCTCAATAAGTGAAAAATTAAACTTAAGGTTCTTTCAGAGAGGCATAAGTGCTAGGAAGGGAGTTTTAAAACATGATATGACAGAGTGGTTGGTGGAGTGTGGGGATTTCTTTAGATTCACAGCCAGGGAAGAATTCCTCGAAGAGGCAACATCTCCGCTGAGAAATGAAATATATGAAGGATCGAGCCATGGGAAGAACTAGAGGAAAAGCATTCTGGGTAGATGGAATAGCAAGTTCTGGGGACAAGGGACTAAGAAGAAGATACAAACCTTATGTAAAATATTAGGGATAGAAGAACTGAGAGAGATGGTCTTAGTGATTTGCAAAGAAATAGGTATGTATGGTAAGACTTCATCTCCTACAAATAGGAAATTGCCTTCTTGGCCTATGGAAAAGGAAGAAGATAAGCCAACCAAATTAACTTCAAGAAACTAGCCCAGGGAAGTGGAGTGGAGGAGAGTTTTGAATAGAATGTTTGTTACACAGAAAGATGGACCTACTCTTCATATGTAATAAGCAAGTGGAAAACGGTGAAAAAAAAGAAACACCCAACAGGGTTAACTAGCAATGGCAGTTTCGGTCATGTGCAGGGTCAGGGGTAAGCCCTGATAGACAAGGAGCCACATCAATGCATATAGTCCATTAGCCAGGCACTGGGCTAAGTGACAGGCATCCAGAGCTCCACCCCACCTAAGGCATTAATGGGCTGAGACTACAGATGGATCATGAGTATTTCACAGGAGGAAATGCCAAGAGCCACAAGACAAGCTGAGTCTAAGGGCTCCAGCATGGGAGCCAGAAGTACTTGCTAAAAAACCAAAGTCCATAACGAAGAGCAGGATTGTAAATAAGAACTAGAGCCAAATCATAACAAGAGCAGAACCAAAACAGAAGCAGGTAGGGACAATAGCTGGAAGCTGTGCACAGCCAGCACTGTGGGCGCACACAGGCAGGACACACCAACAAGGCTGGCAACCCTGCTCAGAGCCGCCATCTGTCGTAGTTGCTTGTTGCTCATGCCATACCTGTGGGTAGATACTTTTAATATCACTCCTACTTTAAAGAATGGGGTTATTAAGGGCACTGACTCAAGATACAACAGAAAAGTTTTGATCCCTATCTTGAAGAGCTTACAGTCTAGAGGACACCAGACCTAAAACAGCCAACTAAGCTGCGATTTGCAACGTGTTGTGCAGGTATGCCCAGGTGAGATGCAGGCATAAGGAAAGCATGCCTTCCTCTGCCCTGGGTGTGGGTGGCTGCCTAGAGGACGTGGCTAGGAGTGGCCATTGGAAGAACGAGTCTGGCCTGCCTGGTGGATGGAGAAATGACTAGGGAGGGGGGTATTGCAGGCAGAGCAGCCACAGGGAAAGGCTTGTGGCTCTGGAAAGGATGGAGCAAACCCACTCTCTCCAGCAGGATTGGAGAGTGGGGTGACAGAACATGAGTTCAATATTTAAGGGTTTGGTTGTTGTTTTATTTTATTTTTACCTTTTATGAAATTGTGAGAGCTAGCATAAATATTAAAAGGTGCCTAAAATATAGTATAATGAATAATTATTATATAAAGTAAACTCCTATACAACCACTAGTCAATCAGAATGTTGAGCCCTATGTAGAAGAAGTAGTTCTCTGCTATCACAAAATTGAATATGGATTATACAGGAAAATGGTTAAGTTATTGACCAAACTGTGAAACACTTAAAGAATCAGCTGTGGCTCAAGCCTGTAATCCCAGTGACTCAGGAGGCTAAGGCGGGAAGATCACTTGAGGCCAGAAGTTTGAGACCAGCCTGGGCAACATAACAAGACCCTGTCTCTAAAATAACAACAACAACAACAAAAAATTAGCCAGGTGCATTGGCACATGCCTGTAGTCCTTGCTACTAGGGAGGGTGAAGTGGGAGGACCACTTGAGCCCAGGCGGTGGAGGCTTCAGTGAGCTATGATTGCTCCTCTGCACTCCAGCCTGGGTGACAGAATGAGACCTTATCTCAAGAAAAAGAATCAAAGGTGTGATCTACAGTGTTGATACTTTCCTGCCTTCGGGATCACTTTATAAATTATATAATTATATTTTATTTTATTTTTATATAATATTATATCAGTTTATACTCTTAAGGTGGGTTTGTCCTCAATTAAAGAGATGAACAATAGATGTTGTTTGGGTGACTGGTTTGCTTCTTCCAATAGGAAGAAAATGAACTAAGGGGGAAAAGCCAGCAGAATAGGAGCAGCTGAAGAAAGACCAAGCATGTCCCAGACAAACTCCTGGAGGAAGCCGTGGTGCCCAGAGCACACAGGGAGGGACACATTAGTCAAGAACATGACAAGAGCACCCTTGTTCTGCGCAGAGGCAAACAGGGTCATTTAAAGGAGTAGATAAGGCCCATTAACCTTGGGGAGTTGTTAGTGAGGCTGGCAAAATCCCTAACAGGTGCCTGTTTTCTTAGAGGAGGTTGCTGGCTTGTAGAGGCTGTGATGGTTCACAGGGCTTTGAAGAGATGGGGAAGATGCAGAATCACCTTTGGGGGATGGGAGAAGCCATGGACCAGAAACAAGGATTCCCAGGACACTGGGGGCCCAGCTGAGGTTGGAGGCTGTAAATCTATAGCTTCCCTTTTTCCTTGAATTTTCTCCTGTAGCCCTCGACAGTCAGCTGTGGGAAGGAGGAAGATGGTTGGAGTGAGTGTCCATGGATGTGCTGGAAGGGGACAGGGACAGGGGTGGGGTTGTGGGACTGATATGCATACTGAGCATTGTGGCTGATACAAGAAGACCTCAGTCCCTGTCCCAGGGAGGTATACACACCACATGGGGAGAGAAGAAAGGCCAGCATGAGAAGATAACAAGTTCTCACATGCTTAGTGAGATGAAAGGGGGCCAGGCGACAAGCGCCCATTGTTCAGAGGAAACAGGCCACTGCAGATTCTAGTAATCAGGGAAGCCCCCAGGTCTTCAGCCACTGCTGTTGCTACTGCTGAAGCTTGGGGGGCCCTTTTCCAGTGGTTAAGAATGGGTGAGTTGAAACAGTAACTCTGCAGAGGGAGCACAGAGGACAGGTGATGACCTCCACTGCAGCCTCAGGAAGAAGTAGACAACAAGTATGGAGGGCGGTCAATGGGATGATCAGAACCAGCATTGAGTCCCACTCAGCCCTGAGCCCACAGGCAGGAGCTGCAGCCTCCAAAGTCCTGCAGGGCTCAGAGTTGCTCAGCTTCCTCCAACCTGCACCTGCTGGTCAGAGGAAGGTGTGAGGCCTGAGCACACAGGAGAGGGGGCAGGGAAAGCCCTCAGACAAAGCAGAACTTCCACCAGCCAACTAAAGGATATTAATGTTTTCTCAGCTTGGGCTTGTGCTACCAGGTTTAGGGTAGAGGGAATAAAAGGGGCACCTGCTGGGGACTGAGCAAATACAGCCCAGTGAGAGCCCAAAAGTGCTGGGGCAGGGCCAGCCCTAATCAAGGCAAAATCAGAGAATAAATAAAGTATCCTGAAGGGCCTACACCCCACCACTTCTCCTTTCCTCTCAATTTAGCTTGATACTGACCATATTAACTCTTCTCCTCAGGCAAAGCAACTTCCTTACCTCTAGCAAAATTTACTATCTCATGTCCCACTACTAGTATTAGTTAACTGAACCATCTCATTTATAATACTACCTTTCTCCAAAATAACAAGTGCATCTGCCTTTCATTTTGCCATTCAAACCTCATGTTTCCCCTGCTTTTCTAGGCTGTTTTCTATGTTCAGATTGTCCTTATTCTTTATCCCTACCTCCTAAACTCTTATTTATTATTCAAGACCAGTTCTCCTGTTTCCCTAACTAGAAGGAATGTCCATGTTCTTAGCTCCCTTTTTGCTCTAAATGTATCTTGCTTGTTAATGACACTTTGCATTTTCTGTCTTCCCTTGCAGTTGTTATTGTACACACCTACTTTCATCTGCCTGAAAGATTTTTAAGGATAAAATCAACATCTGTTTCATACTTGTTTCCCTCACAAACCTTTCATAGTTCTTAGAATATAGTACAAGCTGGTAAAAAGATTTTATGAATAAGACCTCAAAAGTGCAGCAACAAAAGCAAAAATAAACAACTGGGATTATATCAAATGAAAAGTTTGTGCACAGCAAAGAAAATAATCAACAGAGTGAAAATAACACCTGTAGAAACAGGGCATATCCTCCAAACAGAAAATAAACAATGAAACATGGACTTAAAAATACCTCCAGAACAAATGAGCCTAACAGACATTTACATGAGATTCTACCCCAAAACCACTGAATATACCTTCTTCTCATTAGCTCATGGGACATTCTCCAAGATTGACCACATCCTAGGCCACAAATGTGTCTTAACACATTTTAAAAAACTACCGATTATACCATGCATCATCTCAGACCACAGTGGAATCAAATTAGAAATAAACTCCAACAGAAATACACATCTCTACAAAAAGTCATGGAAACAAAACAACCTACTGCTGAATGATAGTCAGGCCAAGGAGGAAATTAAGAAGGAAATCAAAAGATTCTTTGAAGGAAATGATAGAGGGGACACAGGTTATCAAAATCCATGGAACACAGATAAAGCAGTCCTGAGAGAAAAATTCATAACTTAAATCCCTATGACCAAAAGACATAAAGAAAAGAAATCAACAATCTAATGAATCATCTCAAAGAAGTGGAATAGGATGAGCAAACCAATCCCAAACCCAAGAGAAGAAAGGAATTAACCAAGATCAGAGCAGAACTCAATGATATTGATAACAAAGGAACTGTACGGAAGATTAATGAAACAAAAAGTTGGTTCTCTGAAAAGATAAACAAAATTGACATGCCTCTTGCTAGAATAACCAGAAGCAGAAAAGAAAGGACTCTAATAAGCTCAATAAAGAATGAAAAAGGAGAAATTACAACTGATACCACAGAAATACAAAATATCATCTCTGAATATTATAAAAATCTCTATGCACATAAGCTTGAAAAAGTAGAGGAAATGGACGAATTCTTAGAAACACATAACCTCCCTAGGCTCAATCAGGAAAAAATATTAGAATTTAGAATTCCTGAACAGATATCAAGTACTGAAATTGAAACACTAATAAAAAAACTTTCAAAAAAAAAAATTTCAGACCAGATGGTTTCACACCTGAATTTTACCAAACCTACAAAGAACTAGCCTGCAGAAAACATTCCATAATATCAAAAAGGAAGAAATGCTCCCCAACATGTTTTACAAAGCCAATGTCACCATGATAAAAAAAAAATCCAGAAAAGGACTCATCACAAAAAGAAAACTACACACCAATATCCCTTATGAATATAGATGCAAAAATTATCTGTATAATCCTAGCAAACTGAATAAAACTGCTCATCAAAAAAATAATCCATCATGACCAAGTGGGTTTCATCCCAGAGATGCAAGGATCATTCAACATATGCAGATCTATAAATGTAATTCACCACATAAATGGAAGTAAAAATCCAAGACCAAGTGATCCCCTCAATATAAGCAGAAAAAGCATTCAACAAAATTCAGCACCCTTTTATGATAAGAATGCTTAACAAAACAGGCATATACGGGACTTATCTCAAAATGATAAGACATATATGACAAACCTATAGCCAACATCATACTGAATGGGGAAAAATTGAAAGCATTCCTGTTTAGAACTGGAACCAGACAAGGTTGCCCTCTATCACCACTTCTATTCAACATGGTGCTAGAAGTCCTAGCCAGAGCAATCAGACAATAGAAGGAAATCAAGGCATCAAAGTGGGGGCAGAAGAGGTCAATCATTCTTTGCTGATCATATGATCTATGTCATGAAAACCCCAAAGATTCTGACAAGAGAATATTGGAATTGATAAATAAATTCAGCAAAGTCTCAGGTTATAAAATCAATGTGCACAAATCAGTAGCATTCATATACACCAACAACAGTCAAACTGAGAACCAAATCAAGGACTCACTACCTTTCACAATATTAACAAAGAAAATAAAATACCTAGGAATATATTTAACTAAGGAGGTGAATGACCTCTACAGGGAGAACCATGAAACACTGAGGAGGGAAATAGCAGAAGACATGAACAGATGAAAAACCATACCATGCTCATCAATTGGCAGAATCAACACTGTTAAAATGTCTATAGTACTCAAAGTGATCTACAGATACAATGCAATCCCTACCAAAACATCAACATTGTTTTTCACAGATCTAGAAAAAATCATTCTACATTTCGTGTGGAACTAGAGAAGATCCCATATAGCAAAAGCAACCTTAAGCCAGAAGAACAAATGGGGAGGCATCCATTTACCAGACTTCAAGCTATACTACAAGGCTATAGTGACCAAAATAGTATGAAATTGGCACAAGAACAGAGATATAGATCAATGTAACAGGACTGAAAACTCAGATATAAAACCATCCTCATATAGCCATCTGATTTTTGACAAAGCAGACAAAAGCATACACTGGGGAAAAGAATCCCTATTCAATAAGTAGTGCTGGGAAAATTGGATAGCCACATGTAGAAGCCTGAAGCAGGATCCGCACCTCTTACCTCTCTCAAAAATCAACTCACAATTGATAACAAACTTAAACCTAAGGCACTGAAACCATAAACATTCTAGAAGAAAATGTTGGAAAACTCTTATATAGTAGATATCGGCCTAGGCAAAGGATTTATGAAAAAGACCCCCAAAAGTAATCACAGCAACAACAATAATAAATAAATGGAGCCTGATCAAATTAAAAATCTTCTGCACAGCCAAAGAATCTATTCACTAGAGTGAATAGTCTACAGAATGGGAGAAAATATTTGCATGCTATACATCTGGTAAAGAGCTGATAACTAGAATTTATAAAGAACTCAGGAAAATCAGCAAGAAAAAATCAAATAACCCTATTAAAAAGTGCACAAAGGACATGAACAGAAATTTTCAAAAGAAGATAGACCAATGGCCAACAAACATATGCAAAATGTTCAACATGTCTAATCATCAGGGAAATGCAAATAAAAACCACAATGAGATATCACTGAACTCCAGTGAGAATGGCTTTTATCAAAAAATCTCAAAACAAGAAACATTGCCATGAATGCAGAGAGCTAGGAACACTCATACGGTGCTGGTGGGAATATAAAGTAGTACAACCTCTATGGAAAGTAGTATGTAAATACCTCAAAGAACTAAAAGTAGACCCACTATTTGAGTCATCAATGTTAGTACTGGGCATCTACCAAAAGGAAAAAAAGACATTCTTTAAAAAAAGACTTCAGCACTCAAATGTTTATGGCAGCACAATTCACAATTGCAAAGATGTGGAATCAACTCAAGTACCCATGAACACATGAGTGGATTAATAAAATGTGGTATATGTATACCATGGGGTACTGCTCAGCCATAAAAAAAAATGGTGAACTACCTCTTGTATTATCCTGGATCAAGCTGGAGCCCATTCTTCTAAGTGAAGTATCACAAGAATGGAAAAACCAGCACCACATGTACTCACCATTAAATTGGTACTAATTGATCAGCACTTACATGCACATATGAAAATAAGATTCAAAGGATGTTGGGCAGGTAGGAGGGTAGGAGGGGATGTGTAAATTCACACCAACTGGGTAGGGAACTGTCTGGGGGATGGGCACATTTATAGCTCTGACTCAGGTGGTGCAAAGGCAGTTTATGTAGCTAAAGTGTTTGTACCCCATAATACTCTGAAATGGAAAAAAAAGAGACACCTAGAGAAAATATTTGCCCATAATTCATCTGACAGGGGACTGATATCCAGAGACATACTCAACAGACATGCATGTACATAAGTCTCATAGCAGCATTATTATAATAGCAAAATCAAAACTGGAAACAAGCTGAAGGTTCATCAGTAACAGGATGAGTGAGAAAACCATGGTATAGTCATACAATGAAATACTATACAGCCATGAAAATGATCAGCTACAAATAGTAACAGAGATAAATCTCATAAGATGTTGAGCAAAACAAGACAGACACAGGAGTACATACCATAGGATTTTATTTATATGCAGGTAAATGTTAGAAGTCAGAATAGCGGTTAGATTTGTGGTAGAGGGAGGAGGCAATGAATGGGAAAGAACAAGTAGTAGATACAAGCGTGTGTTCATTTAACAATAAGTCATTGAGAGGTACGTTTATAATTTTGTGCACTTTTCTGTATACATGTTGCACTTAAATAAAAAAGATTGGTTTATAAAGACAACGGCTTTGCTATCCTTGGACTGATTTTTAGAGAGTCTAAAAATGGCGCTGTAGCCTGGGCTTTTCTGAGTCCGGTCTCTCTCCTGTGCCCAGCTATTTCGCCATTCACCCTTTGTTTGAGGGGAAGTGCAAGGAGGAAGAGATGAGTAAAAACAACTCCAGCCTTCCTAGAGCTTGCCTGGATCCCAGCCAAAGCAGTTGCAATTAGAGACCCCTCCCTGAGAAGTGAAAGTTTCTACATATCCATGCAAACAGTGGCAACCCTCAGAGCTAATCTGTGACATGGCCCTGCCTTTTTCCTCTCTGGCATGTCTCACCCCAGGCTCCAAAGCCTCTGGGGATCCACAGACTCCAACATGGCCTTTGCGATTCCTAGGAATGGACAACCAAAACCTGAATTTAGGGTCCAAAATGAATTTTAGGGTCCAGGCCTATTCCTGTGAGCTGGGCTTTTTTCGTTTTTGTTTTTTGGTTTTTGCAAAACAGGGTCTCACTCTATCACCCAGGCTTAAGTGCAGTGGTACAATCACACCTCACTGCAATCTTGAAGTCCCAGGCTGAAGCAGTCCTCCCACCTCAGCCTCCTGAGTAGCTGGAACTACAGGTGTGTGCCACCACACCTGGCTAATTTTTTTTATTCTTTGTAGAGTTGGGGTATGGCCATGTTGCCCAGGCTGGTCTCAACCTCCTGGGTTCAAGCAATCCTCCTGCCTTGGCCTTCAAAAGGGCTGGAATTACAGGTGTGAGCCACCACACCTGGCCCCTGTGGACAGTGATTTGAAGGTCCCTGCTCCCCAATACATCTGACCCCAAATCGTCCCAGACTGCCCCTATGATGCCTGAATGAAATTTACTTATTCACTCAACAAACATGTTTGAACATCTCCTGTGTTAGGCACTGTGCCGTGCACTCATCACAACGATAAATATATACTGATTCAGAAGCCCTAGGCTCTGTGAACAAAGGGACCCTGGACTTATGCCCCACTGAATCCTTAGTACCTAGCCCAGTGCCTGGCACAGAGCTGCTCAAGTCATATCCAGGGAAGGAATGAGAATAGAGGGAGGGATGTTGTTGTGAAAATAAATATTTCCTGAGGGTCTTCTGGTGCCAGGTACTGCTCTAGATGCTGAGGATACAATGGTGACAAAACAGACAAAAACCTCAAGGAACTTACACTCTCCTAGGCTGAAGAGGAGACCGGGAGACAGAAAATAAAATAAGTAAACGGGATAGAACGTAAAATGGAGATAAGGACAACAGAGAAAAATTAAGCGGAGAGAGAGAGAAGGGGTTGCAGGATGGGGGGACATTTTTCAGAGGGGAAAGGCATCACCAGGAAGGTGGTATCTGAGCAAAACCCTGAGGAGTTAAGAGAGCAAGCCGCATGGCCAGTGAGGGAGCAGCATTCCAGGAAGAGAAAGCTGGGGGTGCAAAGCCCTAACAGGAAGCGTGGTTGTGCTCGAGGACCAGCACCGGTGTGGCTGAAGTGCTGTGAGCGAGAGGAGAGATGAAGGGGAGGGAGTCCCAGAGGCCAGGTCGCTTAGGCTATCGTACAGTGCATGACTTTTATTTTGCCTAAGAAGAGAAGGCTCTGGAAGATTTTTTGCAAAACTCAAGAGTGATATGTGCATCTTACATAAATATTAATAGTATGCATGGCTGGGCACCGTGGCTCATGCCTGTAATTCAAACACTTTGGGAGGCCGAGGCAGGAGGATCACCTCAGGCCTGGTGTTTGAGACCAGCCTGGGCAACATAGCAGTACCCCATCTCTACAAACAATTTAAAAATTAGACTGGCGTGGCGGCCCCTGACTGTAGTCCCAGCTATTCAGAAGGCCGACACTGGAAAGTCATTCGAGGCCAGGAGTTCAAAGTTGCAGTAAGCTGTGATTATGCCACCGCACCCCATCTTGGATGACACAGCAAGAGCCTTTCTCAAAATAAACAAAACAAAACAAAAAAGTAGTGTGCATATTAAACTTTTCAGTAAACAAAGTTCTAAAAAAAAATTCACTCTCATCTCATGTTCCCTGATGGGAGGCAGTGAGAAAGGCAGAGCATCACTTTTGTCATATTCTTGCCCCAAATGCACGTGATAACCTGACTCATATAAGGAAACAACAGACAAGCCAGATTAAGGAACCCTCCACAAAGCCACTGGCTTATACTCTTCAAAAACGTAATGTCATGAAAGATGGAGAAAGGTTAAAAAGTATGGTTGCAGATTGAAGATGATTGAAGAAACATAACTGTAGGTCATATATGATCCTGACTGGATCCTGGATCATGAAAAAAAATGCCATAAAGCACATTATTGGGACAATTGGTCATATTTGAATATGTATTACATATTTGATCGTATTAGTGTTAAATTTACTAAATTTCATGACTGTGCTATAACGATATGAGAATGTCTTTGCTTATAGGAGATAAGTGCTAAAATATTTAGCAGTAAAGGGGCGTGATGTCTGCAACTTATTCTTAAATGGTCCAGCAAAAATAATTATGATTGTAAATTTAGATATATACACATATATATGGAAAGAAAAAAATAAAGCAAATGTGATAAAATGTTAATTGGTAAATGTAGGTGAAGGAAATACAAGAATTCTTTTGTACTATTCTTTCAACTTCTCTGGAACTCTGCAATGATTTCAAACCAAGAGGTTTAAAAAGTGAAAGGAAGAAGCAGTCAGCCTGGGCCAGTGCAGCCTCACAGACACAGGACATACCAAGAGGAGGAAGCAGCCCAGGAAGACCAAGTCCATCCCTCCCTGTGCCCAAGGAGTCACTCAACAGCTTCACCCTGCAATGGGCCGCAGGGCCAGCCAGACATGGAACAGAAGCCCTGGGTGTGGGGGTGGAGGGCACAGAGTCCTCTGTCACACAGGGTCACAACCTCAGGGCCGGGCTCTGCTTCTGTCACTCTCATCCCCGAAGACAGCCACCAAATCCCATCAGTCCTCCTTCAGGTTTCTGAGCCACTTTCCAGGCTAATTGGACCAGATTGCACCCTAGCTCTCTCACCTAAAACCCTGTGCCACTGGGTCCCACCAGGCCACCACCACGAGCCCCTGGCTCCAGACCACCCTCCCTGCTTCCTTCTCCTCTTCATGCTCTGCCCTAGGCTGCCTGTCTCCTTGCAGAGGTTGAGTCCACCTAAGCCTTGACTGGCTCTTCCTGGCAGACACAAGAATGTTTCAACTGAGTACCTGGATATGGGACTTTATTCCATATCGGACTTCTACTCGGCCTTGCACCAACAGTACCATGTGCCTCAGTTTCCTCCCTTGGTGCCCAGAGTGTGCCCTCCTCTCACTCCAGCCCCACCAACAAAGCCCCTTGCAGAGTTGCTGATCTAAAAATGCATGCTCCATGTCTCAGAGCAT
This sequence comes from Mirza zaza, assembly GCA_008750895.1. NCBI lineage: Eukaryota > Metazoa > Chordata > Mammalia > Primates > Cheirogaleidae > Mirza > Mirza zaza. The sequence continues at coordinate 45,184 of VSMD01080920.1, read as the reverse complement.
CTAGCACCCCAGGGTTAGAGGAAGAGGGGAGCAGCCTTCATCTGGGGTCTCCCAGAGTAAGCCTTAGATGGCCCGATGCCCAGCTGACAGCTTTAGATTTGCTGTGGAGCCTCCTCTTAGTGTCTCCTTCTCCTGCCAGAAGCCAACATTTCCCTAACAGTTCCCAGGCCCTGTGGCCTCTGGGCGGCTAGGGGAGCAGAGGAGATGGAGGACCGGGCTCTGTCTGGCTGCTGGCCTCACCCACCTCCCAGCTTTCCTGCCTCAGGGATCCATCTGCCCATCTCTGAGCTCCAGAACCACCCAGCTGCCTTGGGGCTGCTTCTCCTCTCACTTCCCAATCAGAACATGGGCTCCCTTTGCCCTTAAAGGCAGCTGGAAGGAAGCCTTTCTCCCCAATACACAGAAAGGAAAATTGAAGCCAGTAGGAAAGAGTCTCCTCGCCCAAGCCTGCCAGGATTGCCGCTGGCAGGGCCGGATGCACCTCTCAAGGACCTGCCGCCCCCCTGCCAGCCTGTGTGTCTGACTTAGAGTGTCAGAGCTCTCAGGAGCACCTTGGAGTCCTGGGTCCAGGCGACCATGTAAGTGGCACTGCCGGAGGCTCCGGGCTCTGACCTTCCTGAGGGGCACAGCCCTTAGTCCACATCAGCCCCCGCTGGGCCTCCTTACCTTGGCCCTGAGGCACCTGGAGGAGCAGGAGGAGTGTGAGGGTGACAGTTTGCCCCAGCATCCCCAGAGGACAGGGAGGTCAGGCCAGCCCCTCCGCCTCACCGGACGCTCTGCCGAGCACAGGCTCAGCAGCCGTTAGGCAGCAGGAGGACGGCGGGGAGCAGAGTGGCCTCACCGCCTGCCTGGCCACAGCTTCCTCAGTTCAAGGCTGTTAATGTCTGCTGTGAGCTGACAAGGCTGCTGAGAAAGCCCAGCCCCTGGACCTGGTCTGACAGTTGCCACAAGACAAACTTGTGAAGTTTGCAAGTGGGTGGGTGCTCAGTGTTCTCAGGGACTCATAAAACCGGCTTCAAAATTGTATCCCTGTCTCTGCCCCGGCCTGGCTGCTTCATTCAAAGGGCAGATGCCCCGGAAATTTTCCGATTCTCTTCATCCTACTGGCAACACACAGAGCCCTACATGAGGACAAAACAGTCGTTATCCCAGACCAGCCCATCACGCAGAATTGTTGAGGGGATGGGAGGTGCGGAGGGCCTGGGATGGGGGGCTGAGACTCAGAACCCCGGATCAGAGGGTGATAATGTTGAAGGACAGGATGAGTAGCTGGGGTGACACAGGAAGAGACCCGAGAGATTGGAGACACTAGGATAATCTAATAGGCCTGGAGATTCTCTGGAAGTGGATACTAAAATTTAAACATAACCCAATCAAATTTTTTTCATTAGAATTTGGTTTTGCTCCAAGTGTCCTATCTGTACTTCTAAGGCAGCTTTGGGTGGCCTCAGGCCTCTGTGGAAGGGTGGGGGCAGCTACATCCAACTTCCCCTGGACACTGGCAGATGAGGATCTAAAATGCAAGATCCAAGTCTCAGAGTGTCCTGGACTCCAGGGTTGGAGAAAGAAGGGAGCAGCTTTCAGCAGGAAATTCCCCGAGTAACCTTAGATGGCCGTTCCCCAGGGTTCATGCCCCTTTCTTCTGCTTTCGCCTTAGCAGCAAACACTTTTGGTTCCTTCAGGTCCACCCTTCTTCCCTTTTCCCATCCTTTCATCCATTTCCAGTCACCTAGTCGGAACTGAGCAGCAGGATGTAGACTGAGAGAGAGGTAGCAGTGGGGTTCTGGGCAGAGCATTGGATTTGGAGTCAAAGACTTGAACTTGAGTTCCTGCTCAGCACCTGGGGATCCTGGCCAGGTTACTTCCTGAGTCTGCAAAGTCAACAACATTTGCCCCTCTTCCTCACAAGGTAGTTTTCGAGATCAAATTTAAAAAGCATACCTGAGAGTATGCACGTAAAAAACACTAGACCTAGGTGAGGCTTTTGTGTTTTTGTTTTATAAGGCCTGCATAGCTTTTTCCAGCTGTTCTAATGGTACCATCTCTTCTCTCCTTTGTCTTTTCCCAAGGTGCAGCCTTCAACCCCTGAGAGTTTCCTTGGAGTTCATCTGGCCATGCCTTTGACCTTGAGAAGTGATGTTCAAGATGTGATAAAACAAGGAAGTGTAAACATCCCTTACAAGCTCTAACCGTGAGAAGCAACTCATGAGCCACATGAATTAGGAGTCAGCTTCACCAATCCTGAGTCCAACACCAGCTGCATCCTTCCCGCCAGGCATGTGGGTGGCCCACCAGCCCCTGGAAACTGAGCCTGGAGTAGCCATACCACTTTGTATGTGTCTGTCTTGTGGTCCTTAACAAACTCCACCACATAAAAGCTGCTATTTGCTCTATACACTGCCCTTCCCCACCCTGAGCTCTTCAACATAAAGTCTGTGTTCTCCTTAGCTTAGTGTTTCCAGAGCCTGGCCCAGTGCCTGGTTCTTCATAGATGATTAATAGATCATCAAGTGCTGAAGGAATGAATTATTTCCCCCAGAGAAGATATTTCTATTCTCCTTAAGATGATGCAGTGGTAAGCTAAGCCACCATGGTCCCCGCCCTCATGGAGTTTATACCTTGCCTTGCCAATTCTTTGTGCAGAGAGCCCTCCTGTGCAATTCAGCTACTTTAACATGAAGACCCAAGACCCTACAAAGTCCACATAAACTCAAAGACACCTGTAGCCCCATTTCTCATACATATTACCCAAGTCTCTAAAAGTCTGGGACAGGAGACTCAGATGGGGCATTTAAATGTCAGCAGCCATCTAGGAATCCAAGGCTCATCAATCCCTGCCCTCTCATCCTTCCTTTTCCCAAACCATGCTTTCACCATGCTTCAGTGAGTCAAGTTCATTCTAATAAATCCCACTTCTGATGCCAACTGCAAAATTCGCAAGTTCCCAAGACCCCCTTCAAATTTGATAATTCACTAGAAAGACTCACAGCACTCACTGAAACCTGTTTTACACATGGTGCAAAGTTTACTACAGCAAAACAATACAGAAGAAAACCATACAAGGGAAGAGGTACCTAAGTCAGGGTCCAGGAGCGTCCCAAACACAGGGCAGGCACAGAGCTTCCAGTTCTCTTCTCCCAGTGGAGTTGTGCAGACAGAGCTTGCTTCTCCCAGGAATTGTGTGTGACAATACAGACAAAGCACTGCCAACTAGGAAAGCCCTTCCAAGTTTTGGCATCCAGTATTCTTACTGGGGCTGCATCACATAGGCATGGCTGACCTCAGTCTCTGGTCCTTCCAGAGTTGAGCTGGTGCTCTGTGGCCAAAATTTCCCAACATAAATCACATTGTTGGCACAGACTATCAGCATGGCCCAAGGTCCCCTGTAGATGAAGACACTGGAGACATCCCAAGCAGGACATTCCAAGCCTTAGAGATTACCTCCCAAGAGCCAAGGACAAAGGCCAGGCTTCTCTTTAGGCAAGATTAATCCTTACTGCATAGCCAGAAAGAAGATGTAAAAGTAGTCAAAGATAAACCCTAGGGCGCAATGGATATGACCAAGCAACCTTTACAGATACGGCCAACCACTCTTTCAAGAACTCAACAAATAATTTCTGTGATACTAGACACAAAATGAGAACTCATTGCCTTTATTTCTAACCACCTGAATATTGTTTGTGTTCCTGTTTCAATGAAACCATAACTAAACTCTTAACAAGCACAACCATTCTTTTCCTATCTCTGTTTCTCATAAGGACTGGAAAATTGCTTTTTCCGTTCTATATATACTTATCTCTCTTGGGCTTTGACGTGTGGGAAGAGAATTAGCCAGTTATCTTTTACATATTGGATGTGGTAACTTACAGGTTCAAGTTAAAGATGAGGGGATGCAATATTCCCATGAAGAAGATGGAAGGTGGACCCTCTTAAAACAATACCTGGAATATCAAATAGCCTAGTAGACCTGCATCTAAGTCAAGGACCCAGGAGCAGCAGCCAAAGAGTGCAATCCACATCATCATAGCTCATCTCAGAATTTCAACATGAGAAGAAACTTGTCTTTGCCAGCTTTGAGGTGAATAAACAACCCTGACGATGCAGAGAATTGGAGGCTACCTCCATGATGCTAGCAATATGATGCAGGGAATGGGACCAGTCTCTGCTTCTTTATGTTGGAACAAGATGTTTCTACAGGGGATGGGTGAAAACTTACCTAATGGATACAATGAACACTACCTGGGTGATGGGCACACTTATAACCCTGATTCAAGCGAAAGAACATTGATACATGTAATCAAAAACATTTGTACCCACATAATATGTCGAAATTAAAAAAAAATTCTGAAAACTAAAAGAATAAAAGATGTTTCTACACAAAAAATGAATGAAAACGTTTTCCCAAACTGCAAGGGAAATTCACAAATGAATTGCTTTGTGCAATTTAAAGATAATTAAATATAAATTTTGGGCTGGGAGAGGTGGCTCACACCTATAATCCTAGTACTCTGGGAGGCCGAGGTGGGCGGATTGCTCGAGGTCAGGAGTTCGAAACCAGCCTGAGCAATAGCAAGACCCCTTCTCTACTAAAAATAGAAAGAAATTAATTAACCAACTAAAAATACATATACAAAATATTAGCCGGGCATGGTGGCGCATGCCAGTAGTCCCAGCTACTCGGGAGGTTGCAGCAGAAGGATCACTTGAGCCCAGGAGTTTGAGGTTGCTGTGAGCTAGGCTGACGCCATGGCGCTCACTCTAGCCTGGGGAACAAAGCGAGACTCTGTCTCAAAAAAATATATATATAAATTTTTTTTGTACAGTTCTATCTTTTATTATATTCTATAAATCAGAAACTGATCTAGTATCAATTTTTTATATTTTATTTTAGCATCAGATTTTTATATTTGACATTTTTGAGTATCATATTGTTTCACAAAAATAAAACCAAAGAAGGAAAACCCATAATGCCCTCTAACTGCCCTGCCACCTAGTTTGTGAATTTTACCCAATGATATGGTAATTTGCGCAAGCCAATGTTCCCTATAATATTTCAAGTTGTACTACATGGATACTTCTAGTGAGAGAGCCACACTTACCAGAAGGGACTACCAGCCTCAGGGTGATGGGGGATCTACTGGCAGCTGTGCTATTGGTCATAGAGCTGCTTATGTCCTCTTCCAATTTGTCAATGATCACAGCAAAAGCTTTGAGGATGGCACTACTGGGTCCAGCCAAAGTGATAATTCTCTCAGGATAATTCCCTTCTGAGATGTTGATATAGGTACCACTCACCTTACACATCTTCTTAACTGATTCTTCTTTCTTTCCAATGACACTGCCAACTTCCTTTCCATATGTAAGTAGCTGGATGGTGAGAGTGACATTTAATCCACCTTAAATCACACCAGTGTCCATGTTGAGCACTTTTCTGGGGAGTTGGACTTTGAGTGGTCAAGTGTCTGGTCATTGGTGGGAAGGAAAGCAAAAAACTGAAGGCATGAGGCAGCTGAGGGAAAAAGGGGAGCCGGCAGGAACGGGAATGGCAGGAGTCCTGGGGCGGCACAATAGGGCAGGCCGGAAGGCGAGGGGCAGGGCAACCACAGCAGCAGAGCAAGAGGGGGAACAGGTGGAGGAGGAGGAGGAGGAGGAAGGGGGAAAGGGATACCAGGATGGGTGGAGGACTGCAGAGGGCAGGCAGGAGAGGACACTGGCTGCTGCTGCTCCAGCTGCTGCCTCTGCTGGTCTCAGATGCCTTTTATTTCTTTCTCTCACCTAATTGCTCTGGCTAGAACTTCCAATACTATGTTGAATAGAATTAGCAAAACTCGGCATTCTTGTCTTGTTCCTGATTATAGAGGAAATTCTTCCAGTCTTTCATATATTAAGTATAATGTTCACTGTGTGTTTTTCATATATGGCTTTTATTTTATTGCATTAAGGTTTTTACTTCTATTCTTACTTTGTTGACTGTATCATGAAAAGGTGTTGAGTTGTGTCAAATGCTTTTCTACATCAATTGAGATGACCATGATTATTTATCCTTCATTCTGATAATATGATGTGTTACACTGAACAACTGCAAGGATGTTGAACCATCCTTGCATTCCAGAAATAAATCCCACTTGTTCATGGTGTAAATTCCTTTTAATATGCATCTGGTTTACTGGTATTTTGTTGAGGATTTGTGCATCAATGTTCATAAGGGATATTGATCTGTAGTTTTCTTTTTTTGTAGTGTCATTTTCTAGCTTTGGCATCAGGGCAAAGCTAGCCTCATAGAATGAGTTAGAGAGTTTCTCCTCCTCTTCAGTTTTTTGAAAAAGTTTGAGAAGGACCAGTCTTGGTTCTTCCTTAAATGTTTGGTAGAAGCTATTTTCTTTATGGGTCCCAGGGGGATTACATTTTACATCCTAAAGTTATAACATTCCAAGTTGAATTTATACCAGTTGAACTTCAATAAGATACAAAGACTCTGATTCTTTATAGCTCTGTCCCCACCTCTTTCAGGTGTTTATGTCACGGAATTACATCTTTATACACTGTGTGTCTAAAACAGAAACTAATGATGTTTGTAGTGTATTAGCCCTTTAAATTATATAGAAAAGTGTAAGATAACTGGGAACAGAGGTTCATTCTTCTAGTCCCAGCTACTCAGGATACTGAGATGGGAGGATCATTTGAAGCCAGGAATTCCAGGCTACAGTACTGCAGTGAGCTATGATCACATCTGTGAACAGCCACTGCACTCCAACCTAGACATCATATCAATACCCTGTCTCCAAAAAAGAAAGAAAGAAAGAAAGAAAGAAAGAAAGAAAGAAAGAAAGAAAGAAAGAGAGAAAAAAGAAAACTATGAATAATAAGAAATGTATATACATACTGGTCTCTACCTCCAGTTTCTGACATAGAGCTCCTAAAACCCTTGTAAATAAGACTACTTGGAGAATCTTTTGTTCCAGCATTTGCTATTTGACCCTGGTCCCTGATACAGAGCTCCTAAACCCCTTGAAATTTCCTGGGTGATAGGAGTGTCCTTTATTCTGATGAGGTGACTCCTGATGGGCTCCTGGATGAGGATTGGCCCCAGAAAGACAAAGCCATCCTTAGAAGCTTGGAACCTTAAGCCCCACTCTCCATCCTCTAGAGAGGGCTGAAGGACTGGAAATGGAGTTAGTAATCAATCCTGCCTACCTGATAAAACCTTCATAAAAATCCCAAAAGTAAGGGATTCAGAGAGCTTATGGGTTGGTGAACACGCATCCATGTGCCGGGAGGATAGAGCACCCCACCTCCATGGAGACAGAACTCCTGTGCTTGGTACCCTTCCAAACCATGCCCAGTACCTATTCATTCAGCTGTTCATTCACATCCTTTAAAATATACTTTGTAGTAAATTGGCAATATTCTATAAACTGATTTCCTGGGTTCTGTGAGCCACTGCAGTAATTGACCAAACCCACAAAGGGGGTTATGGGAACCTCCAATTAGGAGCCAAGTTAAACAGAAGTTGTTGGTAACCTGGAGACCTACTACCTGCAGTTGACATCCAAAGTAGGGGACAATCTTGTGGGGCTGAGCCTTTAACCTGTAGGGTCTGCACTCACTCTGGTTGGTGTCAGAACTGAATTGAATTGTAGGACCCTCAGCTAGTGTCAGAGAATTGGTTAATGTGGGGAAAAAATCCACATATCTGGTCACAGAAGCACTGACAGTAGTGTCAATATAGAAGAAAAAAGAGTTTGCTTTTTCTATAGGAAACAAAATGAATTCACAGGGTTTTAATGATTTGTTTACATGTACATCTCTCCTTGCCATCTCTCCATCTTTGCATTCCCTCCCACAGCACTCTGGGTCAGGAAACACATATTAACTTTCCTTACATCTCAGAGTTTACAAGAATACACGCCACAATGATTCTTCAACAACAGTGCTCATAATTTGTTTTTCATGAGTGAGTGAAATTGAGTTGTAATAGACTTTTGAAAACCCTGAAAAAACAATATAATAATAATTAACATATATCAAGCAGATACTACAAGCCTGGCGCTCTTTTGAAAGCTCTACACGTTATTGTGGCGACTGTCCACAGAGAACGGGCTAGTGGGGAGCCTGGAGTGAGGGCTCTGGATCCTGGCCACAGGACCAGGAACCTGGGGCCATGAGAGGTGAAATGATAAGTTATTCAAGTCACACAGCTAATTAAGTAGCCGAGCCGACATTTCCTGCCTCCCAAGATTATTAAAATGAGTCTTTGGAGGCAAACCCCTAGTGATTTCCTAAAGCAAATCACTGGATGGCGAGCTGTGGTAAAATTAAATTCTGGAGTGTATTATCGAGGGGACCTGGCTTGCCTAGATGGCTACATCAATACAGTCCTGGAGCAGACAGAGGAATATGTAAATGGACAACTGAAGAATAAGTATGGGGATGCACTTATCCAAGGAAACAATGTGTTGTACGTAAGTACACAGAGGAGAAGGATGCAAAGACATCAAGATAGCAATACTTTTCATAGTTGGATACATTTTTTATGAATTTTTTTCTATTTTTGTGGTTCCTTCATGATATAATTTGTCCTGTTTTTATAATAATTGACAATTTTCATTGACTTATGGATAAGATAAATGTATAAAATTGTGGATTTAATTCTGATGGATTGAAAAAATAAAAAACAAATAAATAGAAGCCATATAAGTTATTACACTTAATTTTTATGAAAGCCCCATGTGATATGAAAACCACACGTGACAACATTACTACTATACTACTATTATCTCTATTTCACAAATAAGGAAACTGAGACTTTGATATATAAAAACCCTTTCAGGAGTCAGGTGAATGTAGGGAGCAAGGATTTGTACTAACTCCACTTGATGCCAGAGCTTGGACCTTGAACAACTTCACTCCACAGATGTGGGGCATGATGAATATAATGACTGGTGAAAACGTTCCTAGCTCAGAGATCTCCGTGGTCACTCTAGGGAGGAAGGGAGAATAAAGGTAAAGTTGCCTTCTCAAAGTAGTCCTCCCTAACATTCGTTTCTGGATTTGGGGCTGCTCCTTTATGCTCCCACAGATTCTTAGGAGGCTCTCCTAGGAAATCTTCCCACCATGCACCAAGGGGACCCATGGGTTCTGCCACCTGCAGAGTTAGAATTCGGTTCATCTGTTTTCTCTATAACTATATTCCCAGCATCTTACCCAGGAGATAGTACACATTCAGTAATTTTTGTTGCAATAACTGAAAAAAGAATATGTGAAAGAGAAAAAAATGTTCACTCGCCTGTCCCACCACTGTTCCGTGCACTCCAGGCCAACACTGCCTGGCACACAGCAGGTGAGTCACACACAGGGGAACACAGGTGAGAGGTGAAAATTTACTCAGCTTTCTTATCGTCTGCTCTAGTTGGAGGAAGGACAGCTGAGAGTGCTGAGGGGCAGAGACATCTGCGTTTTAGGATGGAGAATGGAGACAATGGGTAAGAGAGAAGGCAGAAAAGAACAGGCAGCAGAAAGCAAGTAAAATCTTGTAGGGAAAATAGTGACAATTTCTAACCCAGGCCCAAATAAATGTGGTTTAAACAAAGAGAACCCTCCTAAACATTTTTAAGGCAAACGTCTATAGCTTCCTGTTTCTATTCTTCTTCCCCTTCTCTGCTTCCTCTTCTCCTAATTTCCCTAAGGCCTAAGGATTTTGAACTTCACCTTCCAGCCAGTGAGAAGTAATTAACACTTGAGGTGGGGAAAATTGGAAGGGCTTCTTATAATCAGATTTGTATTCTAGAGGAAACACTTAAATGTCTAGTATTTAGTCATAGATCAAAACTGATATCATCCCCATCCAATCTGCATCAATAACACACATTGGGGATGATTTGGTCACTTGGCTCCTTTTGAATAACACCTAAACATGAGAACCCTGGAATAGTGAAGGCACCACCCAAGAGGAGACACTATCATCCATCACAGGCTGCCAGCCTTGTGCTTCCCTACAGACAATGCCCCAACCACTAGGGATAGAATATACCAGATAGGGATATTGGGTGTCATTCATTCCTCTTTGGTGCACCCCCACAGATGAACTCTTTTCTTCTTTAGGATCCTCAGCTTGAGGGTGTAATTGTTCAGTCCACGTGCATTAGGAAGGGTTAGGATAAAATGCTTCCCCCTTCTCTTTATTCCTCTGGCTATTTTAAGGGCTACATAGAAGGAGGCGGGGAGGGCATGTTCCTCTATCAGGATTCCTAAGCCCTGACATTCCAAGCACAAAAGGGGCTGAAGTAGAACCAACCAGAGCAATAGACATTCCTTAACATATGCTAGACTGTTTCACTGCCTCCAAGAAAACAATTCAAGGACACACCAAGCTTTGATGCAATATGATTTATTCTCTCTTCCTCTGCCATTAACAACCCAGTTGGTAAGTTGTTCTCCATCCTTGGGATCCCACAGTTGGGAGAGGAGGTCTCACAACCCTCTCAACGGTAGAATAGAAGCACAGCTGCCTCAGTTATCTCCCGGCTGTTGCTGGAACCAACATGAGTTCCATATCCACTCCAGTCAAAGGAAGAGAAATCCCCACACTGGTGGGGATTGGCCTCTGGGAAGAATCCTCCTCCACCTATGCAGTGCTGGGAAACAGGGAGAGGAAGACACACAGATGAGAGATCTGCTGGTGAGGCCAATGACAGCCCAATGGCCACATCCAGTGCAGTCTTTGGTCCTCAAGAAACTCACCATTGGCAGTGTTGATCTTTTCCTCCCATGAAAACCTCTATGCCTTTAGCTTTAGTGACCTCATTGTCTGCTCCTCACTGTCCTCCAACTTTTCTGAACACTCATTCTAGGATTCTCTGGTGGGACTCTTCCTTCATGAATTCCTGTAGTGCTTCTCCTCTCCCTGTCCCTTACAGATTGCATGACCACATTGGCTTCTGTTACTAACAGTTCACCAAGACCCCTAAATCTCCATCTCCTGTGCAGATGTGCCTTGTGTTAAAGACCTCAGAATCCAACCTGGATCTCTACACAGGAATCTCAAGCTCCATATGACCAAAACAGAGTTAAATATTCCTCATGGACCCCAACTGTTTGTCATCCAGACACCCTGACTTAGTATATGACACCCATTCACCCAAACGAAAACCATGATGTTGTTCTGGTCTTCTTCTCTTCCCATCCTCTGTATTCAACTGGTATTCAATGTAAACACTTTGGAAATCATCAATACCCATTGTTTATCCTCACAGGCACATGGGGGAATGGCCTGAGTGAGGTTCTAGAAGGTGATGTCCAGGACCCTCCTGGTAACCCCCAACACACTGTGTAGCTATGCAAGCCCAGGCCAGGGTTGGGAAGGACCAGTTTTTCTCTGAAAGCTAAACCACAGATGAAAAAGAATAAGGAATCTCAGCTTCAAAAGGGCTTCCACAGAATGTTCCTGAGTGGAAGCCTCACCCCAGCCACAGGAGACTGAGTGCTTTATCCCAAAGGCTGAGCATCCAGCAGTGGCTCTTGTGAAGCCTCAGCCCTCGATTTCAGTCCTCAAAGGTACAGGATGTCTGTACCTGGACAAAGGGTGCCACAGCTCTGCCCCTGAAACCCAACAATGACCAAGAAAAAGTCACACTCACACCAGACTTGCACCACACCCAACACACATACCAACACATAGTGACAAACTCAGCCTCACAGCCCCGTTGGTCCCCACAAAGACTCACATGCTCAGTGTTACACCCAGTGACCCTCATTCCAGGACACAAGGCATTGGCTGCTCTCTCGTTATTAAATACTCTGAACTGAACAAATCCTGCAGTGAATTCCTCTGAAAACAAGAGACAGGAAACAGCATTCAAGGAAGATGCTAGAAATAGCCTCTTTACTCCAGTCCAGAGATTCTCTATGCTGAAGCTCAGGCTACAGCCCAACCCTCCAGCCGCACTGCTGGAGCTCAGCTGCTCTGGGGGCAACGATGGTGCATCCTGGCCCCAAACTTCCCATCAGGGACATCTTCCCAGCCAAGAGACCAGGAGCTTGTCCTCAGGGATGGCTTCTCATCTGCCAGAGGCTTGTGAAGAGAAATTCAGCTATGCAGGATGATAACACTGAACATCTCTAAGGGGGGAGGTAGGAGTTGCAGCAATTAGGAGGTAGATTCACTCAGTTCCTCATTACATTTTATTACTCTCCTTTATTTTAAAATCTCAAATCCCAAATCTCAATATCAGCTTTAAATTTTACAGCATAGGCTGAGCCTCAGTCAAAGATACTATGCTGTCAACTTTAGACTCACACAAAATAAATTAACGGTTACTCCTCACAATTAAAAAAAAAAAGGCCTCCTCATTTTGTTCATTGTTCTGCCCTCTGCACGTGAAACTGGGCCTAGTCCTACCTAACAAGTTCCTGAGGGGCTGACAGTGGGGTTGTCAGGACTAAAGAGTCTGGAGCCAAATTTCCTCAGTGCAGACGCGAGCTCCCCTGTGTACGTGCCCTGTGACGTCAGCAAGTTCCCCAAACTCTCAGTGCGTCTGTTTCCTGCAAGGAGGTCAATGACAGCTCAGCCCGTAAGGCCGTCAAGCAGACTAAGTGGAACAACAAGGGTCACATGCATAGAAGAGATCTGGGCCTTGGCTACTAATTAATAACTGCTACCTGTCCTAACTGAATGAATTCAATAAAAACTGAAACTTTTCCTACCAAGAGTTCAGAGGAGCATTAAAGACTCACTCTGGCCATTAGGTGAGTAATAAGACGCCGTTTTCTTGGCATCGCCAAAATCATAGACCACGGGGATCACCGGGCCGTTGTCCGTCCCACAGCTTCCTTCTCCATATTTCACAGGGTATTGCTGTGAAGAACAAAAAGTCATTGACACTCTAGCCTGGGCAACAGAATGAGACTCCTTCTCAAAAAACAAAAAGAAAGAGAAAATTAAAAATTTAGAAAAAATGTCATTGAGCAAGGACAATAGCTTTGTCCTTACAAACCATTACCTCCCAGGGATGCTGCTGCTCACTGAGGGAAAACACTGTGTTCTCAGCAACTGAGATTATCTCGAAACCAGTCAAAAGAATCTTTCCCTTTTGCTGCTGCTTGTCACACGGAAGCTGTGCTTTCCAACAGGCCAAACCAGGTCATTCTCATTCTTACTGTCTCTTCCTCTCTCTCTCTTTTCTCCCTTCCTTCTTCCCCAATTAACCTCTCCCATAGGTCTTTTCTCTAGAGTGGCTCAGAATTCCTGAGAGAAGCGGGACAGAAGCTACCAGAAATCAAGGTCAGGAGAACATGGGAGACGGTCCCACTGAAGACGGCTCCTGCCCAACCTCAGACACTTGCTTCTCCCCACACCCATAAAACCAGCCCCAGCCAGCGCCCTGTGTACCTGGTAGAGGCCAAACAGATTATGTCCAATCCCTGGAGGAAGCCAGTTTCAGTGTGGTACCTCAGCAGGGAGCTGTTACTCCAGTGCTTCAAGGGGGACTTGTTGGGCACGTGCCAGATGCTCAAGTCCTGGGCCTGGATGTCGTAGTAGCCAGGGTTCTGCACAGCAACACACACTGAGCCTCACGGGGCCAGGGGGTCCCACGAGGCAAAGGCCCACACGTGCAGCCCTCAGCTGAGCTCACAGCTCTGGGCTCCGGGGGTGGGACAGATGGTCGCCTGTGCTCAGACACCCCCACTTCCAGCAGGTGAGGACTCCCCGCCACCCATGTCCCTAACCGCCTTGTGGGGAGGAAGTTGGGATTCAAGATGTATAAGTATTTCCTTCCTCTTCTCCAGCCCTGTTTCCATGTCCCCACCTTCCCACCCTCCCTCCTGCGTGCTGTGGCCACACACACTCGCTCCTCACCCTTTCCCAGTGCGTGGGAAATGGCACCAACCTTGTAGTCATCGCTTGTGGCCGCCTCTGCAGACCCAAAGGTGTTGTAGTTGGCCCAGTTGTTGTCCCCCTCTGGGTAGTCTGCTCTGTTGCCCTGCTGACTGGACCAGCGATCGCCCACTGTGCACTTCCCATACATGTTGTTCTCGTGCACACTGGCCACCAGGGTCCAGCCGCCACCCCCAGTGGTCATGTCACAGAAGGTCTGGTAGACAAGACCATCCTCGGTGCGGAGGAAATACAGGCCATCTGCAGAGAGAACCAGCCAGAGCCTCACGGCCATCTCAACCCCACGACCAGAAAGGCCCTAGGAACCAGAAACATGGCCTGAAGTTTCCTCCCTGAGTCCTGCCACTGTGTGTTGCCAGGGGGCCTGGAATCTCCCTGGGTTCAGAAGATCACACTCCTGAGGCTGAGGCAGAACACAGAGTCACCAAACTCCCAGTGGCCAGTGTCGTTCGTATCGGGTTAAACATGGAATTATCCTATGACCCAGCAACTCCACTACTAGGTTTACATGCAAAAGAATTGGGGAAAGGGACTCAAGCAGATGCTAGTGCAGCAGTGTTCATTGCAGCATGAGTGACAAGAGCCAAAGGGAGAAACGACCTGAATATTTATCAATAAATGGGCAAGCAAAATTCAGGCTATGTGTGTGTACATACGTACACACAGTGGATAAAAAGAAATGATATATCCATGCTATAACACAGATGAACCTTGAAAACACTTTGCTGAGTGAAATAAGCCAGACACAAAGAGACAAATATCACATGACTCTACTTATATGAGATAACTGGAAAAGGCAAATCCATAGAGACAGAAAGCAGAATAGCAGCTACCAGGGGCTGGGGGAGAGGACAATGTGGAGTTGTTGCTGAGTGGGTACAGAGGTGATGAACAATTGCAGAGACAGGTAGTGGCAATGGTTGCACAAGGTTGTAGGTAATTACTGCAGATAAATTTTACGTTTAAAATTAAAGTGGCAAACTTTATCCAATATGCAATATATATACATTTTACTACAATTTTTTCTTAACTTAAAAAAAACCCAACCTCCTAGAGGACAAAACTCTGATTGCCCTGAGAGGGCTCTGTTTAAATCTCATCACTCACCACCTGCGCTGGGGTTCTCGGCTTTGATTTCCTTGCAGCTTCTGGGCAGAGATGGGGACACAGAAGAGCCAGACCTATGCTCAAAGGCAGTATTGGCCACCTCTAGGGAAAATGCAGAGTTTTATTCTCACTGCTGATTTGTCACAAAACCCAGCCTCTCCTTGTCACTAGTCCCAAACGATTCCACACGCACGGGAGCAGAGCCTAGCTGCCAGGGTGGTAAGGCCCAGAGATACCCAGTCTCTATTGATTCAGCCGATTTGACCCAACACCCAGCACAGGCTTCATGCATTCCTCCCTCCACGTGACCTCACCCCGTGTCCGGCCCTGCCCTAACCACTGGGCAGTCAAAGAAAGTCAACATCCACCCAAGATCTTGCCCCTAAAGGGAACTGCTGACAAGTCAACAAAAATTTATATTGAGAAGAATGAATGATAAAACAGACAAGGCCAGGTGCAATGGCTCACAACTATAATCCTACCACTCTGGGAGGCTGAAATTCGAGGATCACTTGAGGCTAGGAATTCAACACCAGCCTGAGCAAGAGTAAGACCCTCTCTCCATAAAAAATAGAAAAACTAGCCATGTATGGCGGTGCACACCTGTAGTCCCAGCTACTTAATATGCTGAGGCAGGAAGATCACTTGAGTTTGGCAGTATGAGGTTGCAGTGAGCTCGGATGATGCCACTGCTCTCTAGCTTGGGTGACACAGCAAGATCATGTCTCACAAAACAACAAAACAAAAAAAGATAGACAAGCTCAGGAGAGGAAAAGAAAGACTCTGAGGGTAGAATGGAGAATGGAGAGGCCAGACTGGAGAAAGGGCAGTTGTTTGGGAGTAGGAGGGGACAAGACAGGATTTGTCTCATGTCTTAGTGACAGATGTCCTTCTTAGCTTATGCTGAGAGAATAAACATGATTCATCAGTAGGAAGAAAAAGACACTTCAAGGCAGAGAGAATAGCATGTCCAAAAACCTGGAGAAAAAAAAAAAGCATAATTTAGCTTATTGAAAAAATATAAGTAGCTTAATGGCTAAAACACAGGGTGTGAGGTAGGGAGCGGTGGTGAGACTAAGGTCAAGAAACTGGCAGAAACACACAATGAAGAATCTTATATGCTAATATTGAGGCTAAAGAATCCACAAACTATTCTAAACATCTAGTGGAATGACAATAATTGCAAGCTTTGAGGTCAGAAGTATCCAGTTATAAGTAACTCAGTGCCTACTAGTTGAGTGCCCTAGGAATTATACTTAACATATCTGAGCTCCAGTTTCCACATGCTTAAAACAAAGCTAATGAGATGTTTCTGGGAAGATTAAATGAAAAGATATTTAGAAATAGCCTTTACTTTTATCAAAAGGAATAAATAACACTGAAGACAAATACAAATTTTAAAATGCCATTGTTACTTCTGGTAAAAAAAAAGGAAGACTGTGAAAAGAATTTTCTCTTGGCAAAAAGCAGAAAGTGAAATTCCCATGGCAATGCATGGCCAAGGCCACAGGTGCGGGGAGTGGCTGGGAGCAGCCCCATTCTCACCAGAGCCCCTTCAGGGCCACACAGAGGCACAGAGCTGGACCCAGGACATGCCTCGGGCAACACCTCACAGATACAGGCCCGATTCCTCCCACAAGAGGCCAGAAATCAGCACTTTGCCTACATCAAGTCAACCTCTGTGCATCTCAGAGCCATCCCCTGTGGCCCAGGAGAGACCAACATCCTGGGAACCACCCAGCTGGTTTTGTTCCTCTTGAACACTAGAGCTCAGTGGAGGAACCTCTGCCCTGAGGGAGGTGACTCACGTTCACTCCGCCCTCTGGTGGCCACAATGAGGAACAGCAGGAAGCCAAGTTGGGTCATTGTAACCTAAAGAAAACAAGATGAAGGTCACTCTTGTCAGGGTCCATTTTTTCACAGCTGTTGTCCTGGGTCTTTGGCTCCTTGCTTGGACAAATCACTAGCAGGGCTGGTGCCACAGAGCCATGACAGACACTTAGCACTTTCTCACAGCAGCTTCTATTGCGGGCTTTTCAGCATAGAAGTAGAGGCAAAAGTACGTTTCCTGAGGCGAAACAGGCCTGTCTCCACGAGTGGAGAAGACACTGGGGTTTTGCCACGCTTCTCCTTTTATGTCTATGCATTCTGATATGCTAAATGGTGGGTGGAATATTCATTGTTTTCCTGTGAGAGGAGGGGCGTTCTTAGACCTAAGGGCTCTCCCCAATGTTATCCTTATAGGGTAACTTCCAGGAGTTTCCATGACATTTGTAAACTGCCATGGTGCTGGCGGGTGTGATTTTTACTATGTTAATGGGGAAAAGGTCACTTTGGGACATGAGCTCCTACTTTCTGCGCATGTTCCTGGACAGGGAAAGTCCCCAACGACTTCCTGCTGATGTGGCTTAGGTTCTACATGCCCAATGGCCTCCTCATTTCTGCCCCCCTCGTCTTTTCCTGTGATAATGCTGCCCACCTGCACCTGTCCCTAACGACTCTCTTGACCACCTTTTTCTCTACATCCCTGCTCCCACCACTGTGCAATCCTACAAAGACTCCAAAGCCCCTTGCTTTCGCTTTTAATTCCACACATCTCTGGGACCAAAGGCAGACCTGAGCTGAAACCAGGATTCCCCCACTCACACACATGGGTGAATCTCAGCTGAGTTCCCTCCAGCACAGAGAGCTGCCTCACAGCAGCCAGGAGCTCAGAGTCAGCTGCCCGCTGGGTGGAGCTTTCTCTGCAGAGGCCCCTGATGTGGGTGATGTGCTGGGGCCTTTATGGAGAAAGCCCAGCGGGGCCTGGCCCAGGCTTCCAGCCCACCCTCCCCTGGCACGATGCCCAGTGCAGTTGAGGACTCAGGGCAGGTTCTTTACACAGTGATAACTCATGGAATTAGCAGCCGCTAAAGGACAAATCTTAAAGGTCACCTTCTAGGCTAGGAGCGCTGACCCAGATTTGAGAATTCACGCACCTGTGTGTGAATCTTATTTTCCAAAAAGAAAATAGATGAAGAGACTAACTAGAGTTGGTTTGAAGTTTTTGTTTGTGTCTTCCTTTCGTGCAAAATCAAAACATTTTTAAAAATTGAATATCTGTAATAATCATCATTTCATAGAAAAAGGACATTTTAACAACAAAATAGGAAAATGATCATTTCAGAATAAATATAAACCTTTAGATTGAATATATACAGTTTCATAGAAAGACTCACTACTTTGTCCTTAATTTTTCCCATTTTTCCACATACTAGTCAAAATTTGCTACAGAGTGCATTTGAGACTAAATCAAATGATTTAGTCAAATGATGCTGCAAACTTTCTGTATCATTCCCATCCTGATGTCATCCTTCACTTCTTAAACCCTCCCTTCAGCCATAATAGAACTGATCAGGTCCTCCTCAGTGATGTCACATACTACCATATAATGTCACTATAGCACTAATAATATCACAGTTCTTAGGAAAATACTGTGAATTTCTTTTTTGTGAAGCTAATATTTTCTACGTTAGTAGGATCAAGGTACTAATTTACAAAAAATACTCAGATGTATTGATAGATCAAAATAAAATAGCACCCAAGAAGAAAAGTTCCAGAGAAAACATATATTTAGTTTACCATCATCTTGCATCTCCTCCTTAGTGGTACATAAATCATGGAGCAACCTACAATTGACAGTAGCTAACAACCAAAATTGTAGGTGTATTAATATATCATGGACAGTCCTCCTGCTAACCACCATCGGTGGTTGTGTCCCAGTCATTCTACCTTCCACTTCCTCCTTAACCTGTTCCCAAACCATCTTTTCCAAATTCCATTGCCATTGACATTTATTTAGTGCAGGTCTAGATCAGTTTGGATGCTTTCAGCTGCAGTAATAGAAAATCCATCTCAAAGTGAATGAAACAAAAAGCAAAACCCTCATGAAATCAGAAATCTAGAGAGAGAGCAGGCTCAGGGCTGGGGGGACTCAGCAGCTTCTCGATGTCTCAAGGAACTAGGCTCTTTCAGCCTGTCTACCTTGGCTTCATCCTTTGTCTGAGGACGAGATGGCTACTGGTGTTCCAGGCGCCACCTACGAGACAAGGGAGAAGAGGGATCATCTCTTCCTGTGGCTCCTTTTTCAGAGAGAGCAAGCTTTGCTCAAAGACCTCCAGCACACTTTTCCTCATATCTCATTGGCCAGAGATGGTCACGTGCTGTGCTAGTTTGCTAGGGCTGCCATAACAAAATACCATACACTGGGTGGCTTAGACAGCAGAAATTTGCTTTGTCACAGTTTTGGAGGCTAGAAGTCCAAGATCTACATGTTGGCAGGGCTGGTGTCTTCTCAGGTCTCTCTCCTGGGCTTATAGATGGCCACTTCCTCTCTGTGTCCCCACTTGGTCTTTTCTATGTGCTCATTCGAGGTGGATTGTTCACATGTCTGAAAGTAATGATGAGCCCATTGCTATTGGTCAGTGCAATTGTATGAACACCTGGCACTTGCCCTCTCCGCCTTTCTCTTCCCCACTCTAGGCCTTATGTGTGTTTTACATCAGCTTCCTTGATCATGAATCTTCCGTGAGAGGAATTAAAAGGATAACTGTAGAACCAGCAAGGAATGTTATAGGCTTGGCAGTGAAGAGATCTGGAGGAAAGAGAGAAATGTTAGAAGATATCAATTGCAGCCAACTGGTATTTCCACTATTCTGCAGCCTAACTTCAGGTTGGGGAACGTGCCAGAGTTTGAGGCTAGGTTATGGCTAGTTACAAGCTGGCAACTGTTAGGAGGTGGGGAAGTGTTCATAAATCCAGAAAATGCAATACTCCATTATAAACAATTGTCTACCCTTTGCAAGATCATAAAACAAAGGGATAGACATTGCTTTTAATGGAGTATTGCATTTTCTGGATTTAGATTCAGCATCAATGGCCAGCCCATGTCAAAATAATTCCAAGTGTACCAAAGGCATAAAACAAAAACAAACTTCACAGACCATGGGTGCACTGAGACACAGCAGTGTGGAAGAAACCCCTCCCCCACACCTCGCTCCAGCCCAGCACCTGCATCTCCAAGTCACTCAGATTTGTTTTATTGTTTGAAACAAAGAAAGCCTTCTTGTAAAAATCAGCACATATACTGAAAAGGATTTAAGACTTAAATATACAGTTCAATGAATTACAGAAAGGGAAATACCTGTGTAATTATCATCCTGGTCAAGAAATAAAACTCTCTCAGCATCCCAGAAGCTTCCCATATGTTCCATCCACATCACAAACTTCTCCCTTTCCCCTAAAGTAATCACTAGCCTTACTGTAATCATCACTTCCTTGTGCCCGTGCCACATTGTTTTAAGTCTTACAGATTTATAAAACATCATGATATCCAGTAGAGCAATGCCTGCTACTTTGTTCTTCTTCAAGATTATCTCAGTCATTCTTCGTCTTTTCCCTCCACATAAAATTTATAAACCTATTTAAATCATACACACACACACACACACACACACACCATGGAATTATATTGAATGCATAGATCATTTTGGAAAGCACTGATGCCTTTAAAATATTGCATGTAGCATATTTCCCCATTTATTTGGATATTCATTGTTTTTTCATAATTATATCTTATAGCTTTTCCATAGGGATTATGTGCATCTTTTATTATATTTATTACTAAGTATTTGACATTTTTATGCTATCACAAATGGTATCTTTTTAAATTTCATTTTCTAATGTTTTGATGCTTCTATATAGAAAGAAACTGATTTTTGCCTGTAACCCCACTTCAGGAGGCCAAGGCAGGAGGAGCACTAGAGGCCAGGAGTTCAAGACCAGCCTGAACAACATAGTGAGACCATATCTCTACAAAAATTAAGAAAAAAGTTAGCCAGGTGTGTGACACACAGCTGTAGTCCTGGCTAGTTGGGAGGCTGAAGCAGAAGGATTGTTTGAGCTATGATCATTCCACTGTACTCCAGAGCCTGAGTGACAAAACAAAACCCTGTCTCTAAGAAGAAGGAAGGAAGGAAGGAAGGAAGGAAGGAAGGAAGGAAGGAGGGAAGGAGGGAGGGAGGGNGGAGGGAGGGAGGGAGGGAAGGAAGGAAGGAAGGAAGGAAGGAAGGAAGAAAGGGGAAGAAAAAGGGAAGGAAGGAGGAAGAGAAGGAAAGAAGGAGGAAGGAGGGAGGGAGGGAAAGAAAGAAAAGGAAGGAAGCAGGGAATGAAGGAGGAAAGATAGCAAGAAAAAAAGAAGGGAGGAAAGGAGGAATGAAGGAAGGAAGGAAAGGAAAGAAGGAAAGAAGGAAGGAAGGAAGGAAGGAAGGAAGGAAGGAAGGAAGGAAGGGAGAGAAAGAGGGAGGGAGGAAGGAAGAGAGAGAGAGAGAGAAAGAAAGAAAGAAAGAAAGAAAGAAAGAAAGAAAGAAAGAAAGAAAGAAAGAAAGAAAGAAAGAAAGAGAAAGAGGGAGGGAGGAAGGAAGAGAGAGAGAGAGAAAGAAAGAAAGAAAGAAAGAAAGAAAGAAAGAAAGAAAGAAAGAAAGAAAGAAAGAAAGAAAGAAAGAAAATACAACTGATTTTCATGTCAACTTTGCAACCAGCAAACATATTCTTTTTCACTCATTCTAGTATTGATTTGTAGATTATTTTGGATTTACTACATAGCAACTGTATAATCTGAAAAATTATTATTTCCTCCTTATGAATTTGTATTCCTTTCAGTTTGTTTCTTGCCTTACTACACTGCTGTTACCTTCAGTGTAATGTGGACTATCAGAGAAGAAACTGGGTATCATCCTTTCCCTTTCCAAAGGGAACAATTTCATTGTGGCACAATTAAGGGTGATTTTGCCATACCTCTTTATGAATAATCTGTGTGAGATTAAGAAATTCTCTTGTTATACTAGTTTTCATCACGATTGAATGTTCAAAATATTCGTGAATGATGATTTACCATGAATGTATGTCAAATTGTATCTGTCATCTTTTTTACATGATAGATGTATTCTTTTTATTCTACTGTTATTAAAGAAAGTTATATTAATTGATTTTCTAATGTTTTTGATTTTCTGTTTTTGACTTGTTTTTGTTTTTCAGACACTCTCACTCTGTGCCTGGGCTAGAGTGCAGTGGTGTCATCATAGCTCACTGAAGCCTCCAACTCCTGGGCTCCAGGGATCCTCCTGCTTCAGCCTAACAAGTAGCTGAGACTACAGGTGTGCACCACCATGCCCGGCTACTTATCTTATTTGTTGTAGAGATTGGGTCAGGCTCTTGCTTAGGCTGATCTCAAACTCGTGTCCTCAAGTAATCCTCCTGCCTTGGCCTCCCAAAGCACAAGCATTACAGGAGTGAGCCACCACACTCAGTCTGAATTTCTAATGTTAAAGCAAATTTGCATTCTTGGAATAAACTCAACTAGGCAATCATAGATTCTCTTTATATATATATATATATGTATAAAGCTTGACAGTATTTTACTGAGAAACTGGGCATTTGTATTCATGTGTAAGATTTGTCTGTTATTTTCCTTTCTCATACTCTATTGTGAGGTTTTGCTCTGACCGCTATGCTAGCTTTATAAAATGAGTATGTAATAGGCTCTATTTGAATAAATTGGGAGTTACTTTTTCTTAAAATGTTTCTTTGAACTCTTTGAACCTGAACCTTAATTTATGGTAAGCTTCTCAATCTTTGAAGGTAAGGAAAGCTCCTGTTAACTCTTGACTACACTCAACATTTCTGGCCACCAAAATGTGTGGGGTTTTCCACACCAAGCAATTCTCCAGTTATCGGTAGATATAGCCATGGTGCCCTACAATTTAACTCAATCCCGACAATTCTACCTGGAGACAGAAGAGACCCTGCAGGGTAGGAGATCGGGTCACATGACTATTCCTCCATTCCTCATGCCAGTCACAAGTCCAGGTCTCCCATACTTTCACCGACCAGCTATACATGGGAGGTTCCAAAAATCCCCTTCTCAGGGTCAATGAGTTCCTAGAATGGCTCACAGAACTCAGGGAAACCAATGCAAACTCATTCAGTTTTCGAGGAGGTTGATTCTACCGTAGTACTGGTCCTCAGACTGCAATTTGAATCACTGATCTGGTACAAACTCCTTCTGATGCTTTAAAACCTGCTCCATCATTCTGGTCCCAGTGTCATTCCCAGGCTCCTGAGCAAAAACGTTACCCACACCTCTCCTCCCTCACCAGTGGAAAGGATGACTTCCTCCTAGGTGTTACATCATCCTATATTGTGTTATTAACATCTTAACACAGTAGGAAGACATTTTCACTGTTTATAGGTCTTTCACACCAGTTCTCAGGAAAAGGTTTAAAAGGCCCTAGAGTTGTTAAGCTAACACTTTGTGTGTTTGTGATTCAAGAGTATTGAATTATATGTTTCTGGATACATTGACAAAAGGAAATACAACTCTATCCAACTACAAGACACATATTCAAATAAAATGGGTACCTTGTATATCACTATATTTATATATCTCTGATATTTAAGGCATCTTCATTCAATGGCATGATCGATTAGGTCACTGTCCATTGGTGACTGAATCAAATTCCAGTGCCTCTCCTGTTCTCATAGGAGGAGGGGGGACAAAAGTTTCAACCCTCCAGTCCTCTGGTTGGTTTCCCTGGCAACCAGCCCCTCACCCGTAGAGACTATCAAAAACTTACATCATGAACATTAACTCGGGCATGGTTAAAGGGGCTTGTTATGAGTAAAACAAGACACTCCATTCACTTTTATCACTTGGAAGATTTTTTATTTTTTCCTTGTTAGCTCTGTTACCCAAGCTAAGTTGCAGTGGCATCATCATAGCTCTCCACAACCACAAGCTTCTGAGCTGAAGCTATCCTCCTGCCTCAGCCTCCTGTGTAGTTCTCACTACAGGTGTGTGCCACCATGGCTGGCTAATTTTATAATATTTTGTACAGATGACATCTTGCTATGTGGCCCCGGCTGGTCACAAAGTCCTGACCTCAACTCACCCTTATTCTTCCACCTCCGAAACTCTTGGTATTACAAATGTGTGCCAACACACCAGGTAACTCTGGAGCTATTTCAGGAACTGGGAGCAATTACCAAATATTGTAACAAACACGTTTCATGTCTATCCTGGTTGCATCTTTGACCAGGGGTTGTAAAAAGGGAACATGGTCTCCAACTCACAAATGTACAACTTAAGGTTTTCTGACTTTATGATGGCATAAAGTAGAAACCATACTTGGAATACTCGTACAACCATTCTATTTTTCATGTTCAGTACACTATGCAATAAATTACATGAGATATCCCAGACTCTATTTTAAAAATGGGCTTTGTATTATTTGATTTTGCACAACCATAGGCTAATGTAACTATACTGAGCACATTGAGGGCTGGGCTCAGCTATGATGTTCAGTAGGTTAGCCATATTAAATGCATTTTCAACTTACAGTATTTTCACCTTATGATGGGTTTACCAGGATATAAATCCATCTTAAGACAAAGGGCATCTGCATTTCTTAACTTTCAAGCATGTCAGGATTTTCCACTTACCTTTCTTCATGGATTTCAGTGTAAGTGCATTGTGATCAGAGAACATACTTTCAATGATTTCAATCATTTGATATTTGGTAAGCCTTGTTGTGACCCAGTGCATAGTAAATATTTTGGAAGTTTCCTAGTGGTGTCTATAAAGGATGTATACTTGGCAGTTGTAGCATGCAGTTTTCTGTGTATGGCCACTAGGTCAAGTTTCTTCATCATGCTGTTTGAATCCACTGCATCTCTACAGGCTTTTTCTCTGCTTGCTGTATTAATTACTGAGAGAAGTACATTAAAATCTCCCACTATGGTTTTGGATTTGTACATTCTCTTGGTAGTCCTGACAATGTTTGCTTTTTCTACTTTGAGACTATATTGTTGGTATGCAGAAACTTAGAATTGCCATATTCCTGAGGATGTAATTTTTCATTGTATGAAATAACTCTCTTTATAGCTAGGTTATTAGCAGCTCAATGAAAACTTTCAAACATTGGAAATACAGGAAGGTAAAACATCCAGAAGGCTGCCAATAAGAAATCTCAAAGCACAGACACAGCAAAGGAGCCCGTGACCTCAGCTTTCTGCAGCACAAGGACGGGCAATTCTCAGGAAGCTGCTCAGGGACACTGTACGTCACCATCATCACCATTAATCTCAGAAGTCGACAACACTGAGAGCACACTGGGAGTTCTAGCCCTACCAAGTAAGCCCTACCACATACAGATGACCATGTGTCTGATTTTATTTTATTTTATTTTGGCAAGTGAAAAGAGATTTTAAATCAACTATAACAATGATTTCAAAAAAGAAAATATATGTTAATGACAGCAGATGAAAGTCATCATCTCAAGATAAATATTTAATTTTTAGCTTAAATAAATTCATTTATATAAAAAATAATGTGTCTCATTATTTTTCTTATTTTGCTATAAACCAATGCAAACTCATTCAGGTTGGGAGGAGCCTCATTCTATGGTAGCACTGGTCCTCAGACTGAATTTTGAATACTGATCCGGTACAAACTCCTTCTGATGCTTCAATACCTGCTCCATCATTCCAGTCCCAGTGTCATTCCCAGGCTCCTGAGCAAAAATGTTACTGATACCTCTCCTCCCTCACCTGTGGAATGGATGACTTCCTCCAAAGTATTGCATCAACCCTATATTGTGTTATTTACATCTTAACACAGTTGGAAGACATTTTCACTGTTTATAGGTTTTTCACAGTAGTTCTCAGGAAAAGGTTTAAGAAGCCCTAATTTGTCAAGCTAACACTTCGTGTGCTTGTAAATGAAGAGTATTGAATTATATGTTTCCAGATCCATTGACAAAAGGAAATACAACTCTATCCAACTACAAGACACATATTCAATTAAATGTATACCTCCTATAGCACTGTATTTAACACTCTTCGATCTCTGATATTTAATGCATCTTCATTCAATGACATGATTGATTAAGTCACTGTCCCTTACTGAATGAATCAAACTCCAGTGCATCTCCTGTCCTCATAGGAGGAGAGGGACGACAAAAGTTTCAACCCTCTAGTCTTCTGGCTGGTTTCCCTGGTAACCAGGCCTCACCCGCAGGGACTATTACAAAATAACTTCATAAACATTAACTCAGGCATGGTTAAAGGGGGCTTCTTATGAGTAAAATAAGATACTCCATTCATTTTAATCCCTTGGAGGATTTTTCTATTTTTTCATTTTTAGCTCTGTTACTCAAGGTAAGGTGCAGTGGCGTCATCATACCTCTCTACAAGCACAAGCTGGTGGGCTAAAACTATTCTGCTGCCTTACCATCCCGAGTGGCCTGCACTACAGGAATGTGCCTCCATGCATGGCTAATTTTGTAATATTTTGTGCAGATGAATCTTGCTCTGTGGCCCAGGCTGCTCACAGTCCTGACCTCAACTCATCCTCCTACTTTGGCCTCCCAAACTCCTGGTATTACAGATGTGTGCCAATAAGGCAGGTTCTCTGGAGCTATTTCAAGAACTGGGAGCCATTACCAAATGTTATAACAAATTTGTTTCATGTCTATCCTGTTTTCTTCTATGATCATGGGTTTTACACAGAGCGTATGGTCTCCAACTCACAAGGGTTCAGCCTATAGTTTTTTGACTTTATGATCGCATAAAATGGAAACCATACTTGGAATACTCATACAACCATTCTCATTTTCATGTTCAGTACACTATGCAATAAATTACCTGAGATATCCCAGACTCTATTTTTAAAATGGGCTATGTATTATTTGATTTTGCCCAACCATAGGCTAATGTAACTATTCTGAGCATATTTATGTCTAGGCTAAACTATGATGTTCAGTAGGTTAAGTATATTAAATGCATTTTCTTTTTTTTTTTGAATGAGCCTAATACAGTCATTTTTATTTATTTTTTAATGCTACAGAAAAACAGGTTATATTCATGGTAAGAATTGTGTAAGAATAAAATGAATTATTAAATGAATTTTCAAGTTACACTATCTGGGGGTTCACAGGCTCCAGAATGGCCTTTGTGGTTTCCTCACAATGGATAATCAAACCCTAAATTTATTGTACAAAATGAACTTTAGGATCCAGGCCTATTACCATTAGCAGGTATTTTGTGTTTTTTGTTTTTGAGGCAAGGTCTTATTCTGTCATCCAGACTGGAGTCTAGTGGTGCAATCATAGCTCACTGCAAACTTGACCTCCAGACTCATGTGATCCTCCACCCACAGTCTTCTGTGTAGCTGGGACTACCAAGGGGACGCTCTTGCCCAGCTCCCAACTCAAACTTCCTACCACTGTCTAGTGAACAGCCCAACACCCAACACAAAGATCATCCAGCACAGCCTTGAATACTGGCAACCACAGTCAAACAAGGCAAAGCAGAAAAGCTGAATTATAGATTTGTAGTGCACCTGCTTCTCCCCCTGATACATCGACTTTCCAAAGTAGGAAAATATTAAGCAAAAGAGTTCCCAGCAAAGAACAGGCACCCAGCAAACCAATTAGCCCTGAGTCAAGAAAAGAGGTTTCAGATGAGAAGAAACTAGCAAAAGAACTCTAGCAACATATAAAAACAGAACAATTCAATCCCACAAGGGATCACAATGGAGGCACACTAGTGAACTCAAACCACAAAGAAATTGCCAAAATATAAGACATGGAATTCAGAGTATAGATGGCAGATAAGAGAAAGGAATTGGAGACAAAGTAGAAAATTGACAGAAAGAAGCCAAAAAAATATTTCAGGAAATTAATGAAAAAGTCACTAAAGAGCTAGACAACATAAGAAAGGATATCATAGAACTTAAAAAATGACAGAGTCACTTAGAGAATTTCAAAACACAACAGAAAGCTTCAGCAACAAACTAAACCAAGAAGAAGAGAGAATGTCACAGCTTATAGACAAGGGTCTTGAGATAACCTAGTCATTTAAAGAGGCAGAGAAGACAACAAAAAAGGCAGAGCAATCACTTAGAGAGATATGCAAGGTGAACTAACATACAAATTATAAGTATCCCTGAGTGAACTAACATACAAATTATTAGTATCCCTGAGGGAGAAGGAGAAATAGCTAAAAGCATGGAAAATCTATTCAAGGGAATTAATTATTAAGGAAAACTACCCTGGTATCATCAGAGATCCAGATATCAAGATACCAGATGGTCATCAAACACAAGGAAGATTCATAACAATTAGGACATCTCCAAGACACATTAGCAATCAGACTGGCCAAAGTCAAAATGAGGGAGAAAATTCTACAAGCAGCTAGATATAAACAACAGCTGACATACAAACAAAAACCAATCAAGATAACAGGAGACTTCTTAACAGAAACCTTACAAGCCAGAAGGGAGTGGGGCCCCATCTTGAATCTTCTAAAACAGAACAATTCCCAGTCTAGAATTTTGTATCCAGCAAAACTAAGTTTCACAAGTAATGGAAAAATTAAGTCTTTAGCAGAAGAGGAAATACTGATAGGACTTGTCATCAACAGACCTGCCCTGGAGGAAATACTCAGAACTGCGTCATACGTGAATCAGCACAAGACATATCCACCAGTGCAAAATTACCCAAAAAAGCTGAAGCTCACGACTCTTATAAAACAATAGCATAAGAGGGAAAACAAAGCAATAAGATACTGTCCCCTGTTGTATCACTGAATACATGAACTCCCACACACTTAAAACAAATTCTACACACTTAAAACTTAGACACTTAAAACTACATACTCCCACACACTTAAAACAAATTCAAATTGCTGGATACAAAATTCTAGACTGGTAATTGTTCTGTTTTAGAAGATTCAACAAATTCTACCAGAGCCAAAAAAGGAAATAAATAGTAGCATTGTAATTAGTGGGGACTTCCACACCACACTGTTAGAGTTGGACAAATCATCGAAGCAGAAAATAAATACAGAAACACTGATCTTAAATGGGACCCTAAAACAAATGGACATAGACATTTACAGAAGAACCTACCCCAAAATTACTGAATATACATTCTTCTCATCATCAAGTGGGACATTCTCCAAGGCTTTCTTTTGGCTCACAATACATGTCTCAACAAATTCTAAAAAATTGAAATCATACCATCTATCTTCTCTGACAATAGTGGTCTGAGAATTGATGTCTGATAAAAGTAGATATCAATTACAAGACTGACACTCAATTATAAACATAGGCATGGAAATAAAACAACCTGCTGCTGAACAATTATTGGGTCAATAATTAAATTAATATGTAAATCACAAAGTTCCTTGATCTGAATGACAAAGGGGATGCAAGCTATCAAAATATATGGGATTCAGCTACAGCATTTCTAAGAGGAAAACTCATACTCCTAAATGCCCACATCAAATGTCAGAAATATCATACATTAACAACCTAATATCACAACTCAAAGTCCTAGAGAAGGAAAACCAAACAAAAACCCAAGCCAGAGGAATAAAACAAATAACAAAGTCAGAGAAGAACTAAATGGAATGGAAAACCAAAAAAATAATACCAATGCTGAGTGAAACAAACTATGGGTTATTTGACAAGATAAACAAAATTTATAGAGTTCTTGCTAAATTAACCAGAAATAAAAGAGAAAGAACCCAAATGAGATCAATCAGAAATGAAAAAAAAAAGATATTACAACTGATAACACAGAAATACACAACATCATTCACGAATACTAAGAAAATCTCCACGTGCATTAACTACAAAATGTAGAGGAAATTGACAAATTCCTGAAAACACACAACCTTCCAAGACTCAATCAGGAAAAAATAGAACTCCTGAACAGACCAATAATGAGCAGCAAGATTAAAGCAGTAATAAAAAGTTTTTCAACAAGAACAAAAAAAGCCCCAGACCAGATGGATTCAAAGGCAAATTCCACCATGCTTACAAGGTATCCATAGTGCAGAAATGATTCCATAACATTGAGAAGAAGGAAATCTTCCCCAAATCAGTCTATGAAGCCAGTATCACCCTGATATCAACACCAGGAAAGGACACAACAAAAAAAGAAAACTATAAACAAATGTCCCTTATGAATATGGACACAAAGATCCTCAATTAAATACCAGCAAACTAAATGCAAAAGCAGAGCAAAAAAACAATCCACCATAACCAACTGGACTTCATCCCAGAAATGCAAGGATGGTTCAACATATGTAAACCAATAAATGTAATTCACCACATAACCAGAAGCAAAAACAAAGACCATATGATCATCTTGGTAGATGCAAAAAAAAAAGCATTCGACAAAAATCCAGCCCCCTTTCATGATAAATAGCCTCAACAAACTAGGCATAGAAGAAATATATCTCAAAATTATAAAAGCCAATAAGACAAACACACAGCAAACATACAAACTGGGGAAAAGTTGAAAGCATTCTCCCTAAGAACTAGAACAAGACAAGTGTATCCACTGTCACCACTTCTACTCAACATAGTACTGCAAGTACTAGGCAGATCAGACAAGAAAGAAATAAAAGATATCCAAATTGGGAAAGAGGAGGCCCAACTACTTCTTTTTGCTGATGATATGGTCTTATATCTAGAGAACCCCAAAGATTCCACCAAGAGACTCCTGGAATTGATGAATAAATTCAACAAAGTCTCAGGATACAAAATCAATATACACAAATCAATAGCATTTCTATATGCCAATGAATGTCAAGCTGAGAGTCACATGAAAGGCTCAATTCAAAATACCAATTTTGACACATTCAAAATACCTGCAAAGAGAATAAAATACCTAGGAGTATGCTTAACTATGGAAGTGAAAGATCTCTATAAGGAGAATTATGAAACACTGAGGGAAGAATTTGCAGACAATGCATTGGAAAAACATACCATGTTCATGGATTGGTAGAATCAATATTGTGAAAATATCTATACTATTCAAAATGGTTTACAGATTCAATGCAATCCCCATCAAAATACCAATGGCCTATTTCACTGATCTAGAAAAAAAATAATTTCACACTTTGTTTGGAACAAGAAAAGAGCCCAAATAGCCAAAGAAATCCTAAGCCAAAAGAACAAAGCTGGAGGCATCACATTACCAGACTTTAAACTATACTACAAAGCTATAGTAATCAAAACAGCATTGTATTGGTACAAAAATAGAGACATAGACCAATGGAACAGAATAGAGAACTCAGATATAAAACCATCTACCTACAACCAACTGATCTTTGACAAAGCAGACAATAAGATACACTGGGGAAAATAAGCCCTATTAAATTAATGATACTGGGAAAATTGGATAGCCAAAGGCAGAAGACTGAAACACAACCCCTATCTATCACCACTCACAAAAATTCATTCAAGATGGATAAAAGACTTACATGAAAGGAGTGACACCATAAGAATTCTAGGACAAAATCTTTTAGATATTGGCTTAGGCAAAGAATTTATGACAAAGACCACAGTGGCAATTACAGCAACAACAAAATAAATCAATGGGACTTGATTGAATTAAGAAGCTTCTGCACAGCTATGGAAATAATCAACAGAGGAAATAGACAAACTACAGAATAGAAGAAAATATTTGCAATCTGCACATGTGATAAAAGGCTAATATCCAGAATCTAATACAGAACTGAAACAAATAAGCAACACAAAAATAAACAACTCCACTAAAAAGTGGGCAAAAGATGTGAACAGAAGTTTGTAAAAAGAAGATAAACAAATGGCCAACAAACATATGAAAAAAAAAGCTCAAGATCCCTAATCATCAGGGAATTGCAAATTAAAGCCACAATGACATATCACCTTATTCCTCTTAGAATGCATTTTATTAAACAGTCCAAAAACAATAGATGCTGGCATGTATGCACAGAGAAAGGAACATTTATGTAGAGTTGGTGGGGCTGCAAATTGGTACAACCTCTATGGAAAACAGTATGGAAATTTCTTAAAGAACTAAAGGTAGACCTACATTTTGACCCATCAATCCCCTTACTGGGTAGCTGGGTACCAAAGGAAAAGAAGTGATTTTATCAAAAATATTCCTATACTCAAATATTTATTGCAACACAATTCACTATTGCAAAGATCTGGAGTCAACCCAAGTGCCCATCAATTCATGAGCGGATTAACAAAAGTAGTATATGTATACTGTGGAATACTATTCAGCTGTAAGAAACAAAGATGATATAGCCCCTCTTGTATTTCCCTGGATACAACTGGAACCCATTCTACTAAGTGAAGCACCCCAAGAATGGGGGAAAAAATCTCTTTAAGGTATCTCCATAGCACTTTCCACAGAGGTCGCACTAGTTTGCAGTCCCGCCGGCAGTGCAAGAGTGTTCCTATCTCTCTGCATCCATGCCAACATTTATTGTTTTGGAACTTTTTGATAAAGACCATTCTCACTGGAGATAAGCGATATCTCATCGTGCTTTTGATTTGCATTTCCCTAATGACTGGAGATGTTGAGCATTTTTGCATATGTTTGTTGGCCATTATTCTGTCTTCTTCTGAAAATTTCTGTTCATGTCCTTTGCCCACTTTTTGATAGGGTTGTTTGATTTTTCCTTGCTGATTTTCTGGAGTTCTAAATAAATTCTAGTTATCAGCCCTTTATCGGACATGTAGCTTGTGAAAATTTTCTGCCATTCTCTAGGTTGTCTGTTTGCTCTCATAACAGTTTCTTTGGCTGTGCAGAAGCTTTTCATTTGATCAGTTCTCATTTATTTATTTTTATTTTTGTTGTTGCTGTGATTGCCTTTGGGGTCTTCTTCATAAATTCTTTGCCTAGGCCAATGTCTAGAAGAGTATTTTGAATGTTTTCCTCTAGAATTCTCATACTTTCACACCTTAGAATTAAGTCTGTTACCAGCATGATTTGATTTTTATGAGACATGAAAGATGTGGATCCTGCTTCAGCCTTCTACAAGTGGGTACCAGTTTTCCCATCACCATTTATTGAATAAGGATTCTTTTCCCCAGTGTATGTTTTTGTCTGCTTTGTCAAAGATTAGATGGCTACATGAGGATGGTTTTATATCCAGGTTCTCTGTTCTGTTCCACTGGTCAATATCCCTGTTCTTGTGCCAGTACCATGTTATTTTATTACAATAGCCTTGTAGTATAGTCTGAAGTCTGGTAAATTGACACCTCCCATTTTCTTTTTATTGCCTTGGGTTGCTTTTGATATGTGGGATCTTCTGTATAATGGGGTATAATGAAAACTATTTTGGTGATGGGCGCATTTATAGCCCTATCTGAACCATGTAACAAAAACATTTGCACCTTCCCCCCAATATTTCAAAATCTAAAAAAAACACAGAAGATAAAACACATAGAACAATTAAAAAATTGTTTGCTATTTCTATAAACAGAAAAAAGATAAATTTACAGTGTTTTAATAAATTGCTTACATGTACAACTATCCTTGCCATATCTCTGATTTTTCCCTCCCTACCACTTCATCTGATTTTTCCCTCCCTACCACTTACCTCTGTGACTCAGGAAACACCTCTTAATTTTCCTCACATCTGCCTCAGATTTGCAAAAATGATGGCACAGTGATTCTTGAACACTTGTGTCCTGAATTTCTTTTTCATGAGTGAGTGAAATTAAATTGAAATATACTTTCAAAAACCTTCAAAAAATTCAATATAATATGAACTAACATACATCAAGCAGTTGCTGGAAGCCAGGCATTCTTTTGCGGGCTGTACAAGTTATTCCATTTAATTTTTATGAAAACCACAAGTGACATGAAAACTTTACTACTATACTGCTATTATCTGTTTTAACAGATAAAAATGCCTGAGACCCTGATACATAAAGACTCTTTCAAGAGTCAGGTGAATATGGGGAGCCAGGATATGTACTAACTCCACTTGATTCCAGAGCTTGGACCTTGAACACCTTCACTCTACAGATGTGAGGCATGATGAATATAATGACAGGTGAAATCTTTCCCAGCTCAGAGATCTCTGTGGTCACTGCAGGGTGGAAGGGAGAATGAAGGTAAAGTCGCCTTCTTGGAAAAGTCCTCCCTAACATTCGTTTCTGGATTCAGGGCTGCTCCTCTGTGCTCCCACAGATCCCTGGGAGGCTCTCCTGTGAGATCTTTCCCCCCACCACCAAAGGGACCCATGGGTTCTGCCACCTGCAGATTTAGAATTGGGTTCATCTGTCTTCTCTATCACTATATTCCCAGCACCTTACCCAGGAGATAGTACACATTCAGTAATTTTCATTGGAATGACAGAAAAAAAAGAATCTGTGAAAGAGAAAACAATGTTCACTCGCCTGACGCACCACTGTTCTGTGCCCTCCCAGCCAACACTGTCTGGCACACATCAGATGAGTCACGCATAGAGGAACACAGATGAGAGGTGAAAACATAGGTTTCTTATTGTCTGCTCTAGTTGGAGGAAGGGCAGCTGGGAGTGATGACGGGCAGAGACATCTGTGTTTTAGAATAGAGAATTTGGACAAGGAATAAGAGAGAAGGCAGGAAAGATCAGGCAGCAGAAAGCAAGTAAAATACTACAAAGAGAATAATGACAATTTTTAACCCAGGTCCCAATAAATCTACTTTAAACAAAGAGAACCCTCCCAAACATTTTAAAGGCAAACTTCTTCAGCTTCCTCTTTCCCTTCTTCTTCCCCTCCTCTGCTTCCTTTTCTTCTAATTTCCCTAAGGCCTAAGAACTTTGAACTTCACCTTTTAATGAACGAGAAGTAACTGACACTCGAGGAGGGGAAGATTGGAAGGGCTTGTTATAATCAGATTTGCATTCTAGAGGAAACACTTAAATGTCTAGTATTTAGTCATTGGTCAAAACTGATATCATCCCCATCCAATTTGCACCACTAACACATTGGGGATGATTTGGTTACTTGGTTCCTTTGAATAAGCACCTAAACATGAGAACCCTGGAACAGTGAAGGCACCACAAAAGGAGTGACACTATCATTCATCACAGGCTGCCAGACTCGTGCTTTCCAACAGACAATGCCTCAACCACTAAGGCTACACTATACCAGATAGGGATATTGGGTGCATCTCATTCCTTTTTGGTGCACCCCTACAAATGAACTATTTTCTTCTTTTGGATCCTCAGCTTGAGGATGTACTTGTTCAGTCCATGTGCCTTAGGAAGGATTAGGATAAAATGCTTCCTCCTGCCCATTATTCCTCTGGCGATTTTAAGGGCTACCTAAAAGGAGGTGGGGAGAGCATGTTTCTCTATCAGGATTCCTAAGCCTTGACATTCCAAGCACAAAAGTGGTTGAAGTAGAACCAACCAGAGCCATACACATTCTTTGAAATCTGCTAGACTGTTTCATTCCCTGCAGGAAAATAATTCAAGGACACACCAAGCTTTGATGCAATATGATTTATACTCTTTTCCTCTGCCATTAACAACCCAGTTGGTAAGTTGTTCTCCATACTTGGGATCCCACGGTTGGGAGAAGGGGTCTCATACCCCTCTCAACGGTAGAATAGAAGCACAGCTGCCTCAGTTATCTCCCGGCTGTTGCTGTAACCAACGTGAGTTCCATATCCATTCCAATCAAAGGAAGAGAAATCCCCACACTGGCGGGGATTGCCCTCTGGGAAGAACCCTCCTCCGCCGATGCAGTGCTGCCAAAAAGGGAGAGGATGAGACACAGATGAGAGATCTGCCAGTGAGGTCAATGACAGCCTAAAGGCCAAGTCCAGTGCAGTCTTTGGTCCTCAAGAGACTCACCATTGGCAGCGTTGATCTTTTCCTCCCATGAAAACCTCTATACATTTAGCTTCAGTGACTTCATTGTCTCCTCCTTATTGTCCTCCAACTTTTCTCAACACTCATTCTAGGATTCCCTGGTGGGACTCTTCCTTCATGAATTCCTTAAGTGTTTCTTCTCACTACAGGACACCTCTCCCTGTCCCTTATAGATTGCATGACCACATTGGCTTCAGTTACTAATAATTCGCTATGACCCCCTAATCTCTATCTCCTGTGCAGATGTTACTTGTGCTGAAGAGTTTGAAATCCAACCCGTTTCTCTACAAAGGAATCTCAAGCTCCATATGACTAAAACACAGTTAAATATACCCAATGGACCACAAACTGCTCACCATCCAGACACTCTGACTTAGTAAATGACACTCATTCACCCAAACGAAAACCATGATGTTATTCTGGTCTTTTTCTCTTCCCATCCTCTGTATTCAACCGGTATTCAATGTAAACACTTTAGAAATCATCAATATCGATTGTTTATCCTCCCAGGCACATGGTGGGGAGGCCTCAGTGAGGTTTCTAGAAGGTGATTCCAGGACCCTCCTGGTAACCCCCAACACACTGTGTAGCTATGCAAGCCCTGGCCAGGGTTGGGGAGGACCAGTTTTCTCTGAAAGCTAAACCACAGATGAAGAAGGACAAGGAATCTCAGCTTCAAAAGGCTTTCACAGAATGTTCCCACATGGAAACCTCATCCCAGCTGCAGGAGACTGAGTGCTTTATCCCAAAGGCTGAGCATTCAGCAGTGGCTCTTGTGAAGCCTCAGCCCTCGATTTCAGTCCTCAAAGGTACAGGATGTCTGTACCTGGACAAAGGGTCCCACAGCTCTGCCCCAGAAACCCAACAATGAGCAAGAGAAAGTCACACTCACACACACACACATACACACACACACACACCATACTCATACCACACCCAACGCACATACCAACACACAGTGACAAACTCAGCCTTACAGCCCCGTTGGTCCCCACAAAGACTCACATGCTGAGGGTGACATCCAGTGACCTTCATTCCAGCACACAAGGCATTGACAGCAGTCTTGACATTGAATACCCTGAACTGGACAAATCCCGCAGTGAATTCCTCTGAAAACAAGAGACAGGAAACAGCATTCAAGGAAGATGCTAGAAATAGCCTCTTTACTCCAGTCCAGAGATTCTCTATGCTGAAGCTCAGGCTACAGCCCAACACTCCATCCGCACTGCTGGAGCTCAGCTGCTCTGGGGGCAACGATGGTGCATCCTGGCCCCAAACTTCCCATCAGGGACATCTTCCCAGCCCAGGGACCAGGAGCTTGTTCTCATGGAGGGCCTCTCATCTGCCAGAGACTTGTGAAGAGAAATTCAGCTATGCAGGAAGATCACACTGAACACTTCCAAGTGCAGGGTTGCAGCCATTAGGAGGAAGATTCACTCTGTTACTCGTTACATTTTTCTTACTCTTTTTTATTTTATAATCCCAAATGTCAATGATAATGTCTTTAAACTTCATAGCGTAGGCTCAGCCTCTATGAAAGATACTATGCCGCCAACTTTAGATTCACACAAAATAAATTAACGGTTACTCCTCACAATTAAAAAAAGAAAAAAGGCCTCCCCATTTTGTTGGTTGTCCTGCCCTGTGTACATGAACCTGGCCTGGTCCCAACAAGTTCCTGAGGGGCTGACAGTGGGGTTGTCAGGACTAGAGAGTCTGGAGCCAAATTTCCTCAGTGCAGACGCGAGCTCCCCTGTGGACGTGCCCTGTGACCTCAGCAAGTTCCCCAACCTCTCAGTGCGTCTGTTTCCTGCAATGAGGTCAATGACAGCTCAGCCCATTAGGCCCTCAAGCAGACTAAGTGGGACAACACGGGTCACATTCCTAGAAGAGAACCAGGCCGTGGTAACTGATTAATAACTGCTACCTGTCCTAACTGAATGAATTCAATCAAAACTGAAACTCTTCCTCCCAAGAGTTCAGAGGAGCATTAAAGACTCACTCTGGCCAAGAGGAGAGTAATAAGACGCCGTTTTCTGCTCATTGCCAAAATCATAGACCACAGGGAAAGCCGGGCCATTGTCCGTCAAACATATTCCGTCTTCATATTTCACAGGATATTGCTGTGAAGAACAAAAAAGTTATTGAGGAAGCACAGTAGATTTGTCCTTACCAATCATTCCCTCCCAGGATGCTGCCATTCGCTGAGGGAAAACAGTGCTTTCTAAGTAACTGAGATTATCTCAGAATCATTCAAAAGAGTCTTTCTGTTTTGCTGCTGCTTGTCACTCTGAAGCTGTGATTTCCAACAGGCCAGACCATGTCATTCTCCTTCTCACAATCTCTCTCTCTCTCTCTCTCTCTCTCTCTCTCCCCCCCCCCCCCACTGCCTTCTGAGCCAATTATCCTCTCCCTTAGGTCTTTTCTCTTGCCTGGCTCAGAAGTCCTGAGAGAAGCAGGACAGAAGCCACCAGAAATAAGATCAGGAGAACATGGGAGACGGTCCCACTGAAGACGGCTCCTGCCCAACCTCAGACACTTGCTCTTCCCCACACCCATAAAACCAGCCCCAGCCAGCCACCCGGTGTACCTGGTAGAGGCCAAACAGATTGTGTCCCAGTCTCGGGAAGAAGCCACTTTCGGTGTGGTACCTCAGCAGGGAGCTGTTACTCCAGTGCTTCAAAGGGGACTTGTTGGGCACGTGCCAGATGCTCAAGTCCTGGGCCTGGATGTCGTAGTAGCCAGGGTTCTGCACAGCAACACACACTGAGCCTCACGGGGCCAGGGGGTCCCATGAGGCAAAGGCCCACACGTGCAGCCCTCAGCAGAGCTCACAGCTCTTGGCTCCAGGGGTGGTACAGATGGTCGCCTGTGCTCAGACACCCCAACTTCTAGCAGGTGAGGACACCCCACCACCCACGTCCCTAACCGCCTGTTGGGAGGAAGTTGAGATTCAAGATGTATAAGTATTTTCTTCATCTTCTCCAGCCCTGTCTCCATGTCCCCACCTTCCCACCCTCCCTCCTGCGTGCTGTGGCCACACATACTCACTCCTCACCTTTTCCCAGTGTGTGGGAAGTGGCACCAACCTTGTAGTCATCACTTGTGGCTGCCTCTGCAGACCCAAAGGTGTTGTAGTTGGCCCAGTTGTTGTCCCCCTCTGGGTAGTCTGCTCTGTTGCCCTGCTGACTGGACCAGCGATCGCCCACCGTACACTTCCCATACATGTGGTTCTCGTGCACGCTGGCCACCAGGGTCCAGCCGCCACCCCTTGTGGTCATGTCACAGAAGGTCTGGTAGATGAGACCATCCTCAGTGTGGAGGAAATACAGGCCATCTGCAGGGAGAACCAGCCAGAGCCTCCCTGTCTGAGAGCTCATGGCCATCTCAGCCCCATGACCATAAAGGCCCTAGGAACCAGACACATGGCCTAAATCCTCCTCCCTGAGTCCTGCCACTAAGTGTTCCAGCCATGCCTGGAATCTCCCTGAGTCCAGAAGATCACGCTTCTGAGATTGAGGCAGAATATAGAGGCAACAAAACTCCCAGTGGCCAGTGTTGTTCCTATCAGTTTAAACATGGAATTATCCTAAGACCTAGCAACTCCACTGCTAGGTTTATATGCAAAAGAATTGGAGAAAGGGACTCAAGCAAATGCCAGTGCAGCAGTGTTCAATGCAGCATGAGTGACAAGAGCCAAAGGGAGAAATGACCTGAATATTTATCAACGTATGAATAAACAAAATGCAGAGTGTATGTGTGTGTGTGTGTGTGTGTGTGTGTTTATATCTATATACACACAGTGGATAAAAAGAAATGACATATCCATGGTACAACATGGATCAATCCTGAAAACATTTTGGTGAGTGAAATAAGCCAGACACAAAGAGACAAGTATCTCATGACTCTACTTATATGAGGCAACTGGAAAAGGCAAATCCATAGAGACAGAAAGCAGAAATAGCAGCTACCAGAGGCTGGGGGAAGGACAATGTCGAGTTGTTGCTGAGTGGGTACAGAGGTGATGAACAATTGCAGAGACAGGTAGTGGCGATGGTTGCACAACGTTGTAGGTAATTACTGCAGATAAAATTTTACGTTTAAAATTAAAGTGGCGAAAAAAACATGGTGGAGTAGGGGTGCCCTCCTGGCTCTCTGCTCCCAGAGCAAAAAGTGAAGAAAGCAGATAGCCACACACGCGTGATCTGCACTTCTACGGGACCAGCTTCGCAAGCCTGCAGACATCCACCAGGAAACGGAGGGATAAGACCATTTACAGCCTAAAGCAAAGGTGAATCAATTATTCTTCCATAAAAATCGGGGATTCGGAGGCACACAACAGGGAGGGAATGAGGCGCGGTTTCAACCGCTGCCGGCTGGCAGTGGCGCCAGCCCTACCTGGAGCTGAGCAACACCCTCTCCTACACCGAGCTCCACTTCCACGTAGGCCAGGAGGTGCCTGAAGTTGGTGAGAAGTGGCAGCGCGGGACAAAGCCGTGTGGAGAGGAGACTACAGCAGGGAACACTGAGTTCTCCAGAGCACACAGCAGCGGCAGTATAAGGAGGAGGAGAGTCCGAGCCCAGCAACCCCTCTCCGCGCAGCAGGAACCAGAGCCCACTCGGGCATCTCCCAGCAGAACACTCCCAGGTCAAGGCTAAGGGGAGTTTACACAGAAGGAGGCTTTGACTTTGGATATAGAGGAGGTTTGGGACAGCACTAAGAGGTCAGAATGCGCTAAGTTAGAGTCCTTGATCCATTAGGACCCCCTCCCTCTGCCCCAACGGCACCGCTCCCGCCTCCGCATTCCAGCGCTGACTTGGCATTCCAGCGCTGACTTGGGCTCAGGGTTTGGAGGGGAGGCGCAGAGAGAGTGCTGGTACGCGCCCCTGCTCCACCAATTTGATATTGAACCGTCACTTGCTGCGCAAGTGACACTGACTCTGTGCTCAGAGAGTGGACCCTGCCTGGACGGGGCAGTACTACAGGGGAGATTGCCCTTGGTAGAGTTAAGGCAGAGAAACATTGTCTTCTACACTCTCCTGTGACCCGGAGCCCTGCTCTGGACTCCAAAGTCTCTGTCCCCGCCTTGGGGGCGGAGCTCAGGTAGGAACTGTTCCCATTCCTGCTGCTTATCTCCACCTGTGTAATTAAGGAGTCAGAAGACAGGGATTGGTAGGTCCCATTGCCTGCCTGCCCACTCCTGGTCAGTCTCTCCCTGCACAGGTCTCCTGCACTCAGTGTCCAGGTCCTGGAGTTTGACTGGGCAGAGCCGAGCCTCGTAGGAGGCTGCCCTTGGTGGATATAAGGCAGAGAGATTTTACGACCCACACACTCTGATGACTTGGAGCTGGGACTTTGGCTCCAAAGTTTCTAGCCCCGCCTTGGGGGTGGAGCTGAGATAGGAACTGTTCCTTTTCCTGCCATCTATCTCCACCTGTGTAATTAAGGAGGCAGAAGATGGGAGGCCGCCGGAGCAGCCCGGAGACCAGCGGGAAGGGTAGGTGATTCGGCTGTTTCCCCTCCACTGCATCTCAGACTGCTGGCGGACTCCCCAGCGGGTAGAGAGACCTACAGACACCAGATCAGCGACGACCGCCGCAAGTGAGCAATACCACATACCAGCTCAGAAACTAAACAAGTCGTGTGAATACCCAAATGAAAACCTAAAGGAAAGAAACAACAACTGAGCGACATGGGAAGAAATCAGCGAAGGAACTGATAACTTCATATCTTCTTCAGATATGAAGAAGAAACAAACGGAAAACACACCCGCAAAGAGGAGCACCAGCCCCTTAGAAACAGACAACAACCAAAACCTGGCAACCAAAAAGACACAAGAGGAATTTC
Source organism: Mirza zaza (assembly GCA_008750895.1). Classification (NCBI taxonomy): domain Eukaryota; kingdom Metazoa; phylum Chordata; class Mammalia; order Primates; family Cheirogaleidae; genus Mirza; species Mirza zaza. The sequence goes on along the minus strand of VSMD01080920.1, from coordinate 3,578 downwards.
GTATGTGGATCATAAGAACACTCACTGACCTGCAAGAAAAACTCAATAACCAACACAAAGAAACCACAAAAAGCCTCCAGGATATGGAACAAAAGTTCACTAAAGAGATTGACACAGTGAAGAAAACTTTAACTGAATTCCTGGAGATGAAGAATCAACTCAGGGAACTACAAAATACAGTGGAAAGTCTCGAGAACAGGGTAGATCAAACAGAAGAAAGAATCTCAGAGATTGAAGATAACACCTTCCAATTAAATAAATCAGTCACAGAGATAGAGCAGAGAAACAAGAGAAAAGAGCAAAGCCTACAAGAGCTGTAGGACTATGTGAAGAAACCTAACGTGAGGGTCATAGGGTTACCAGAAGGGGAAGAAGACATCAATCAAGGGTTGGACAAGCTTTTTGAAGATATAATAGAGGAAAATTTCCCAGGCCTTACTCAAAATCGAGATATACAAGTTCAAGAAGCTCAGAGGACCCCTGGGAGATTCAATGCAAACAGGAAGACATCACAACATGCCATCATCAGACTGACCAAAATATCAACTAAAGAGGCCCTTCTAAGGGCTGTAAGATGAAAGAGGCAAGTAACTTACAAGGGAAAGCCAATTGAAATAACATCAGACTTCTCTAATGAGACTTTACAAGCAAGTAGAGACTGGGGCCCCATTCTCACGCTTCTGAAACAAAACAATGCCCAGCCTAGAATCTTATTCCCTCCAAAACTAAGCTTCGTATATGAAGGAGAAATAAAGACATTCCCACACAGGCAAAGCCTCAGAGAATACACCAAGACAAGCCCAGCCCTACAAGAAGTACTCAAAACAGTGTTACACACAGAACACCATAATAAACACTCACGAATATAAAAACAACCAAAACCCAAAGATTAAAGGCCAGATATTACTATGGCTCAAGAGAGAAATCAAAGCAACAACATCCAACCCAACAGAATGAACAGTAATCTACCTCACCTATCAGTTCTCTCAATAAACGTGAATGGCTTAAACTCTCCACTCAAGAGACATAGGCTGGCTGAATGGATAACAAAATACAGGCCAAGTATATGCTGTCTTCAGGAAACACATCTAACCTGCAAGGATGCGTATAGACTAAAGGTAAAAGGGTGGAGATCAGTATCCCAAGCAAGTGGAAGCCACAAGAAGGCTAGCGTGGCAGTTCTAATTTCAGACGACTTAGTTTTTAAACCAACAAAAGTAGTGAAACACAAAGAGGGTTATTATATAATGGTGAAGGGCACAGTTCAACAAGAAGAGATTACAATTTTAAATATATATGCACCCAACTTAGGTGCACCCAGATTCATAAAGCAAACCTTACTGAATCTAAACAAATTGATTAATAGCAATACAATAATAACCGGAGATTACAATACCCCACTGACGGCATGAGACAGATCCTCCAATAAGAAAATTAACAAAGAAACAATGGACTTAAACAAAACTCTAGAACAATTGGGACTGACTGGCATTTACAGGATATTCTACCCAAAATCCACTGAATATACGTTCTTCTCATCAGCTCACGGGACATTCTCTAAGATTGACCATATCCTAGGACACAAAGTAAACCTCAAGAAATTTAAAAAAATAGAAATCATACCATGTATCTTCTCAGATCACAGTGGAATAAAAGTAGAAATCAACCGTAACAGAAACTCACATTTCTACACAAAAACGTGGAAATTAAACAACCTCCTACTAAATGATTACTTCATAAATGAAGAAATCAAGATGGAAATAAAAAAATTCTACGAAGAAAATGACAATGGAGAAACAAGTTATCAAATCCTCTGGGACACAGCTAAAGCAGTTCTGAGAGGAAAATTTATCCCCATAAATGCCTATAACCAAAAGTGAAAAAGATCACAAATACACAATCTAATGAAATGACTCAAAGAGCTGGAAAAAGAAGAACAGACCAGCCCCAAACCCAGCAGAAGGAGTGAAATCAACAAGATCAAATCAGAACTAAACGAAATTGAAAACAGGGAAGCTATTCAGGAGATTAATAAAACAAAAAGTTGGTTCTTTGAAAAAATAAACAAAATAGACATGCCATTGGCTAAGCTAACGAAAAGCAGAAAAGAGAAATCTCTAATAAGCTCCATCAGGAACAAAAAAGGAGATATCACAACTGATCCCAAAGAAATACAAGATATAATTTATGAGTATTACAAAAATCTTTATGCACACAAACTGGAAAATGTGGAGGAAATGGACAAATTTCTAGAAACACACAGCCTCCCTAGGCTCCACCAGGAAGAAATAGATTCCCTGAACAGACCAATCTCAACAGATGAAATAGAAACAGCAATTAAAAATCTCCCTAAAAAGAAAAGTCTTGGTCCAGACGGTTTCACACCCGAATTTTACCACACTTACAAAGAAGAACTAGAACCTATCTTGCAGAAACTATTCCACAACATCGAGAAGAACAGAAACCTCACCGACACCTTTTATGAAGCGAATATTACTCTGATACCAAAACCAGGAAAGGATGCAACAAAAAAAGAAAACTACAGACCAATATCCCTAATGAATATACATGCAAAAATTTTCAACAAAATCTTAGCTAAAAGAATCCAGACACTTATCGAAAAAATAATCCATCACGACCAAGTGGGCTTCATGCCAGGGATGCAGGGATGGTTCAACATACGTAAATCTATAAATGCAATCCACCACATAAACAGAAGCAAAAACAAAGACCACGTGATTCTTTCAATAGATGCAGAAAAAGCTTTTGACAAAATTCAACACCCTTTCATGATACGAACACTTAATAAAATAGGCATAGAAGGGACATACCTAAAAATGATACAAGCCATATATGACAGACCCATAGCCAACATCATACTGAATGGGGAAAAACTGAAAGCATTCCCACTTAGAGCTGGAACCAGACAAGGCTGCGCACTATCTCCACTTCTATTCAACATAGTGCTGGAGTCCTGGCTACAGCAATCAGACAGGAAAGTGGAATTAAAGGTATCCAAATAGGGGCAGAAGAGATCAAACTTTCACTCTTTTCTGATGACATGATATTATATTTAGAAAATCCTAAAGATTCAACCAAGAAACTCCTGGAACTGATAAATGAATTTAGTAAAGTCTCAGGATACAAAATCAGTACACAGAAATCAGAGGCATTCATATACGCCAACAACAATCAAATCAAGAACCAAATCAAAGACTCAATTCCCTTCACAATAACAACAAAGACATTAAAGTACCTAAAAATATACTTAACCAAGAAGGTAAAAGACCTCTACAGGGAGAACTATGAAACACTAAGGAAGGAAATAGCAGAGGATGTAAACAGATGGAAATCCATTCCATGCTCGTGGATTGGCAGACTCAACATCATTAAAATGTCTATACTACCCAAACTGATCTACAGATTCAATGCAATACCTATTAAAATCCCATCAGCATTCTTCACAGATATAGAAAAAATAATTTTACGCTTTGTATGGAACCAAAGAAGACCCTGAATATCAAAAGCAATTCTAGGCAACAAAAACAAAATGGGAGGCATTAATTTGCCAGATATCA